>ML391618.1:39497-104400 GCA_005239525.1 Nicotiana knightiana
TGGCCCTATAAGGCTCTATATATATATATATATATATATATATATATATATATATATAACTGCTCTGCCATAGTTGGCTCACTCATTGGCGCTCGACCATACTAGGCTTTATATGTCGGTCAATTGGGCTCGCTCATAGACGCTCGACCACAGCAGGCTCGGGATATAACTCACCACTGATAAGAGGTTGCTCAATAGGGGCCTGCCCATCGATTATAGCTCAATGGTAATGAAAATAATATGATAAAGAGAATTGTAACTTGCGAGACTAGCAAAATACACGTAAAGTCCAGGATATGAATTTTACTTTATGCCTTATTATAAAACTTACGTAATGACGAGATCATGCCAAAATAAAGGAAGGGCTTAGCCTTAACATACCTGAGCCGATTCTTTTGAAAATCCCTCTAATATACGCCAATAACAACAAAACACGTAACGACGAGAACGGAGTAGGGAAAAATCTATATAATATTCTTTGTAGGATAATTTAGATGCAAGAAATCTCGTTGTTAATATCTTGTCTCTAACGTTCTGTTGGTGTCTTTGTTTTCAAGAAATGAAAAATGAGCTCTGTTGAGAGCTTGAAAATGGCTAATGTTTCCAGGAATGTTAAGAAGGCTAATATTTTTGCAAGAGTCTAATGTCTTTTAAATTGTAAAGAGTTCCTAATGTTCTAATATTAAGAATTGTAGAATAATCACAAGACATGTAGTGTCCATTTCTTTGCTACTTAATTTCCACCTATCAAAATGACTAAGGAGTCATTTTCCTTAGGTTGTGGACAACTGCCATGATTTTGGAGGGTGGAATTTATTGATTTTTTTCCACTTATTAGTTAATTGGGTAATGTCCCGTTACCCGATAATTAACCGATTACCCGTATAATTTAAAATTTGTCTTAGATTACTTATAATTTTATTTATTTTTAATACACTTTATATATCCCACCATCATGGTCATATTGTACCTCGTATGGTACTAGTCCGTAAATATCGTGTATTAACGCTTGGCCCGTATTTTATGCCCACATACCAAACTTGGACGAAAATTCATTTTCTTTTATTTCATTCCCCTTTCACCTTCACGAATTTACTCATCATTTCTGAAATAGCATGATCCTTATAATCTCCAAATAATCTTTTCCTTAAAATAATGTCAATTACCTTACGACAAATTCAACGTACAATACTACAGGGTGCCACATCGTCATAATTTAATACAATGAAGCGTAACATCATCGTAATATAATACCGCAGGACATATTATTGCAGGGCGTAACATTTGAAATGAAAATATCGATTTGTTTTGGTAATGTGTCAGCTTTCGTAGTACCACGATAGGCGCCATCACGACTGAGTTACTTTTGGGTCGTGACAAGTTGGTATCAGAGCCTAGGTTACACAGGTCTCACGAGTCATGAGCAGGTTTAGTAGAGTCTTGCGGATCAGTGCGGAGACATCCGTACTTATCCTCGAGAGGCTGCAGAACCCTTAGGAAAAACCTCACCTTCCTGAACTCTTGTCGTGTGAATCTGTTGATTCTGATAACTAAACTTCTTTTGTTTCAATCTCTCACATACGATGAGGACTCACACTACCGGACAAGGTCACCAGCCACTAGTACCACCAGCCAGGCCCGCGAGAGGCGGAGGCCACGATCGAGGCCGTGGTAAGGGTAAAGGTGATTCCCGCACAATAGCCATGGCAGTACCTGTAGACCCAATAGTTGATCCAGACCAATTCCTAGTTGCAGGTGCTCCAGCGGGACCAACTCAAGCACCACCTGTGCCTACTGTGATTCCTGGCCTTCAGGAGGCCCTAGCTCAGATCTTTCCAGTATGTATAGGAATTGCTCAGGCGGTCTCTATTTCTACGGCCGAAGCTACTTTTCAGGCTGGGGTAGGTACTCAGACTCCTGCCACCTACACACCGGAGCAGGTTGTTCAGGGACTTCAGACATCGGGGGAACCACCAGCCTAGCCAGTTGCAGCTACTCAGGACTATGTAGTTCTTGATATGCTTGAGGATGAGAAACATAGATTGGAGAGGGTTGGGAGACTCCAGCCTCCGTCTTTCAGTGGTTCAGAGGGTGATGATGCACATGGTTTCTCGGATAAGTGTTAAAGGATGCTCTGGACAGCAGGTATTGTGGAGACTAGTGGGGTCTCATTCAGTACTTTCGAGTTCTCTGGGGCTGCATTTATTTGGTGGGAGACTTACGAGAGGTGTAGGCCGGGTGGCGCAACACACCTTACTTGGAAACAGTTCTCTGTTCTCTTTCTGGAGAAGGTTGTACCTCAGTCCCGCAGAGAGGAGCAGTGCAGGCAGTTTGAGCAGCTTCATCAGGGAGATATGTCCGTGAGACAATATGAGATGCAGTTCTCCATGTTTGCCCGTCATGCAATCCGGTTGGTTCCCACACACCGCGAGAGGATCTGGAGGTTTATAGATGGACTTAGTTTTCAGCTTCGGTTTCTTATGACCAGAGAGAGAGAGAGTGTTTGGTGCTAATTTTGACGATGTATTCTATTGCTTATGACTATAGAGAGAGAGTCCGGTGCTACTGTTGATGAGGTTGTCGACATTGCTTTGACAGATTGAGATGGTTGCGACCTGGAGAGGGTTGAGAGGGAGGACAAGAGGCCTCATGGACAGGGTGGATTCAATGGTTCTCCTCATGGGGGTCAGTTTCAGCACAGCAAGGGCCGTCTCATTTAGGCATACTTAGTCAGCTCACCCAGTTTACCGTGGTGCATCATGGAGCCATAGTTATCACAGTTGTCAGCAGGTCCACTCCTCACTTAGTTTCCTCCTAGCCCGGAGTCTGACCCGTGCTCCATCAGTTTAGGGCTCCTTCATGCCAAGTTCTTCTTCAAGTTATCTCGATGCAAGGGGTTACCTTCAGTCCCCGTCCCCCGCAGCAGGAGTTTGTTTTGAGTGTAGGGAGTTTAGGCATATGTTGAGGTAGTGTCCTTGTCATCATGGGGGTCCGCCTCAGCAAAGCAGTCAGTCATCGACTTCAGCACCAGTTACTTCACCACCCGCCTAGTCAGCTAAGGGTCACCTTAGAGGGGGAGGTCAATCAGGTGGTGGTCAAGCCCGTTTCTATGCACTCCAATCCAGATCAAATGCTATTGCTTCAGATGCTGTCATTACATGTATTGTCTCAGTGTGCCACAGAGATACCTTCGTATTATTTGACCTTGGTTCCACATATTCATATGTTTCCTCATATTTTACTCTTTTTCTGGATATGCCCCGTGAGTCTTTAGTTTTATCTGTTCATGTATCAAATCCTATGGGCGATACTATGGTTGTTGATTGTGTATATCGGTCATGTGTGGTGACTATTGGCGCCCTGGAGACCCGAGTGGACCTTTTGTTGCTCAGTATAGTCGACTTTGGTGTGATATTGGGTATGGATTGGTTATCTCCATGCCATGTTTTTCTAGATTGTCATGCTAAGACCGTGACATTGGCTATGCCGGAATTTTCGAGGGTTGAGTGGAACGGTTCTATAGATTATGTACCAAGTAGGGTGATTTCATACTTAAAGGCCAATCATATGGTTTAGAAGGGGTTCCTATCTTATTTGGCTTTTGTGAGATATGTTAGTGTAGAGGCTCCTACCATTCATTCTGTTCCGATAGTACATGATTTTTCGGATGTGTTTCCTGCAGACCTACCGGGCATGCCGCCTGATAGGGATATTGACTTTGGTATTTAATTGGTGCCGGACACTCTGCTCATTTCTATTGCACCGTATTGTATGGCACTGGTGGAGTTGAAGGAATTGAAAGAACAGATTCAGGAACTCCTTGATAAAGGGTTTTGTTCGGCCTAGTGTGCCACCTTGGGGTGCACCGCTTCTATTTGTGAAGAAGGAGGATGGTTCTATGAGAATGTGCATTGATTACAGGCAGTTGAATAGGGTCACAGTCAAGAACAAGTATCCTTTTCCTCGTATTGATGATTTACTTGACCAACTTCAGGGAGCGAGGGTGTACTCCAAGATTAATTTAAGGTCCGGGTATCAACAACTGAAGATTCAGGATTCGGATATTCTTAAGATAATTTTCAGGACCCATTATGGCCATTATGAGTTCTTGGTGATGTCTTTCTGGTTGACTAATGCCCCAACAACATTCATGCATTTGATAAATAATGTATTCCGTCCCTATTTGGAGTCCTTCGTTATTGTATTCATTTATGACATCCTGGTGTACTTTCGTAGCCAGGAGGAGCATACTCAGCATTCGAGGATTGTATTACAAAGATTGATGGGGGAGAAGCTTTATGTAAGATTCTCCAAGTCTGAGTTTTGGCTTGGTTCAGTAGCATTCTTGGGGCACATGGTTTCCAGTGAGGGTATTAAGGTGGATTCGATGAAGATAGAGGCGGTGCAGAGTTGGCCTAGACCGTCCTCAGCCACAGAGATTAGGTTCTTTCTTGGTTTGGCGGGTTATTACCGTCGCTTTGTGGAGGGATTTTCATATATTGTATCACCCTTGACCAAATTGATCCAAATGGGGTGCACCATTCAGGTGGTCGGATGAGTGTGAGGAGAGCTTTCAGAAGCTCAAGACTACCTAGACAACAACTGTAGTGTTATTTCTTCCATCAACTTTAGGCTCTTAAACCATTTATTGTGATTGCTTCGAGGATAGGCATTGGATATTTTCTGATGTAGGAGGGTAGGTTGATTTCCTATGCCTCGTGCCAGATGAAGACCCATGAGAAGAATTATCATGTCCATGATGTTGAGTTAGTAGTCATTGTTCACTCCTTGAAGATTTGGCGTCATTATTTGTATGTGGTTCATTGTGAGATCTATACTGATCACCTAAATCTGCAGCATCTATTTAAACTGAAGGATCTTAATTTGCATCAGTATAGATGGTTAGATATTCTTAAGGACTATGATATCACTGTTTTATACCATCAGAGGAAGGCCAATGTGGTGGACGATGCTTTGAGTCACCAGGCGGAGAGTTTGGGGAGTTTAGCATACCTTCCGGCAGTAGAGAGACCCTTGGCATTGGATGTTCAGGCCTTAGCGGACCAGCTTGTGAGATTGGATATTTCGGAGCCGAGTCGGGTATAAGCTTGCATAGTCTCCAGGTCTTCTCTTTATGACCGTATCAGGGTGAGTCAATATGATGACCCCCACTTGCTCGTTCTTTATGATAGGGTCAAGTGAGGTGATGCTAGGGATGTGACTATTGGTGATGATGGTGTGTTGAGGATGTAGGGTCGGATATGTGTGACTAATGTGGATGGGCTTCGGGAGTTCATTCTGGAGGAGGCCCACAGCTCGCAGTATTCCATCCATCCGGGTGCCGCGAAGATGTACTAGGATTTGAGACAGCACAATTGGTGGAGGTAGAAGAATAAAGATATAGTTGGATTTGTAGCTCAATGCCTCAACTGTCAGCAGGTTAAGTATGAGCATCAGAGACCGAGTGACTTGCTTCAGATATTAGAGACCCCGGAGTGGAAGTGGGAACGAATCACCATGGACTTTGTAGTTGGACTCCCACAGACTTCGAGGAAGTTCGATGCTATTTAGGTTATTGTGGATCAGCTAACCAAGTCCGCGCACTTCATTCTTGTTGGTACTACTTACAATTCAGAGCGGTTGGCAGAGATTTATATTTGAAATATTGTTCGCCTGCATGGTTTCCCAGTTTCCCTTATTTTAGATAGAGGTATTCACTTCAAATTGAAGTTTTGGAGGGCCGTGCAGTGAGAGTTGGGTACTCAGGTTGAGTTGAGCTCAACTTTTCACCCTCAGATGGATGGATAGTCTGAGCACACTATGCAGATATTGGAGGACATACGCGCGTATGTGTCATTGAGTTTCGGGGTTCATGGGACTAGTTTCTGCCGCTCGTGGAGTTTGCATATAATAACAATTATCAATCGAGTATTAAGATGGCTCCGTACGAGGCATTATATGGAAGGAGGTGTAGATATCCGGTTGGATGGTTTTAGCCTGGTTTAGGATGTATTAGATAAGGTGAATTTGATTCAGGAACGGCTTCGCACGGTGCAGTCTAGGAAGAACAGCTATGCGGACACGAAAGTCCGTGATGTGTTTTTTATGGTTGGGGAGAAGGTTTTGCTGAAGGTATCATCCATGAAGGGTGTTATGAGGTTCTGGAAGAGGGGCAAGTTGAGCCACCGGTTCATTGGGTCGTTTGAGGTGCTTTAGAGGATAGGTGAGGTGGCTTATAAGCTCGCCTTGCCACCTAGTTTGTCAAGTGTTTACCTGGTATTTCATGTTTCCATGCTCCAAAAGTATGTTGGTGATCCGTCCCATGTTTTTGACTTCAGCACGGTTCAGTTGGAGTGTGATGTGACTTATGATGTGAAGCCGGTGACCATTTTTGATTGGCATGATTGGAAGTTGAGGTCAAAGGACATAGCTTCAATAGAGGTACAGTAGAGAGGTCAGCTTGTGGAGGAAATCACCTGGGAGACCGTGTGAGAGATACGGAGCAGATATCCACACATATTTGAGACTCCAGGTATGTTTCTAGACTCATTCGAGGACGAACGTTTGTTTAAGAGGGGGAGGATGTAACGACCCGGTCGGTCATTTCGTGAGTTATTGTCCTGTTTTCCCTAATTCTACTTCCTTTTGTGTTCTTCAACTATATTTTAGTGTATCATGTTGGTTGGTTTGGGTCCGGAGTGGTTCCAGAGTGGAATGAGACACTTTGTCTCTTCTTAAGAAGCTTAAGTTAGAAAAGTCAACCGCATGGTGACTCGTGTGTAACGTCCTCATATTTGGATTTTTATGGTTCGGTTAGCTCCGTTTTGTGATTTTGAACTTAGCGCCCGAAATATTAATTGGAGGTCCGTGGTAGAATTAGGCTTGAATTTGCGAAAGTTGGAAACTTGGCGATTTTGGTCGGCATTGGAAAATTTGATATCAGGGCTAGAATGGAATTCCAGAAGTTGGATTATGTTGGTAGTGTCATTTGTGACGTGTGTGTGAAATTTGAGGTCATTTGTACGTGTTTATGTAGGTTTTGGCGTCATTTGCAAAATTTGGAAGTTTATATGTTCTGAGGCTTGAATCCGAGGGTAAGATGGTGTTTTGAGGTGAAAGGAAATAGCTTTAGTGAAGGTACAATGGAGAGGTCAACCTATGGAGGAAGACACCTGGGAGACCATGTGGGAGATGCAAAGATGATATCCACACATATTCAAGACTCCAGGGTTATTTCTAGACTCGTTCGAGGACAAACGTTTGTTTAAGAGGTGGAGGATGTAAGGACCCGGTCGGTCCTTTCGTGAGTTATAGTACCGCTTTCCATATTTCTGCTTCCTTTTGTGTTCTTCAGCTGTATTTTATCGTATCGTGTCGGTTGGTTTGGGTACGATGTGGTTTCAGAGTGGAATGAGACACTTAGTCTCTTATTAGGAAGCTTAAGTTGGAAAAGTCAACTGGATGTTGAATCATGTGTAAACGGTATCAGATTTGGATTTTTATGGTTTCATTAGCCCCGTTAGGTGATTTTGGACTTGGGATCACGCCCGGAATGTGATTTGGAGGTCCGTGGTAGAATTAGGCTTGAGTTGGCGAAAGTTGGAAACTTGGCGATTTTGGTCGGCATTGGAAAATTTGATATCAGAGTCAGAATGGAATTCTGGAAGTTGGAGTAGGTAGGTAGTTTCATTTGTGACGTGTGTGTAAAATATGAGCTCATTCGGACGTGGTTTGGTAAGTTTCGGCGTCGTTTGCAAAATTTCGAAGTTTAGAAGTTCTTAGGCTTGAATCCTAGGGTAGGTTGGTGTTTTGATGTTGTTTTGAGTGTTCCCAAGGTTCGACTAAGTTTTGTATATTGATATATTACTTTTTAGTGTGATCGGTTGAGGTTCCGAGGGCCTCGGGTGAGTTTCGGGTTGCTAACGGATTAATTTTTGGAGTTGGGAGATAGCTGTTCTTGCTGGTTTCTGAAGTTGCTGGTGTTTTCGGCACCTGCGGCGCATGTGCATTTGGGCGAGGTTGCATATGCGGATGTCGAGGACCTGGGCTGGATCCCCATGCGTGTAAGATTTTTCTCATATGCGAGCCCATAGGTACGAGACCTAGGGCGTAGATGCGGATGGGAGATGTGTTTACCTCGAAATCCGAGTAACAAGTAAACTTGTATTGTGGTTATAAGGATACATGATCTAATTCAATACCAGCTGATAAATAGTGAATTTAAAAGAATTAATTGGACGATTAAGTAAATCAAACCAGTATATCAGTAGTGCGCTCGACCTCGATTCAAGATGGTCTTGAGGATTAGTAATAAGGGAAATGTAGGACAATAGTAAATAACAATAAATAGTAGGGAAAATAGAGCAATGTATGTATATTAATCAGTGAATAATGATGGTTACAAAAGAATGGGATGCCTCTTTATATACAATTTAGGAATCCTAAATAAGGTACAATTCTCATAACAGAAACAAATCCCATGATTGGTGTCAATAACCACCTGATTCGACCTGCCCCGTGATTTCCGTCGTGATATTCGACCGATTGCTAATATCTCATCATTCCGTTACTATGTGTCACTCGAGATTGATCACGCTTGGTCTTGGTCTTTGGAAAGAACTTCGATCTTCATATCTTCGAGCTCGAGCTCTGTCTATTATGAGCCTATTCTCGAAGCAACTTCTCGATCCTACGAAATCGACCATGCCCGATTTTGACCATTTACTAATAGTCCCCGCGTTTTCTTAGAGTGAAGTGATAAGAAACGATTTGATCCTCGAATCTTTGATACCTCGATCATGACATGAATCCTATGACGTCAGTGACAAAAGTGACTGAAGGGTCGCGTCTTCATAGTTCCTAAGGCCATTAATTAACGATGGTTGATGGTCGGCCACTACTTTTCTCAAACCGTTAAAGTGGACACTATAAATAGATCAATTTCTAAAACATTACAATCATTACTTTGAAAAAATTTTCCCAAATCTCTACAAACTTCCCTATTTTCTTTAAGTTCATATTATTCTTCGGTTTGTGTTTATCATAACGCCAACTTCTTCTTCTTTCCTGAAATCCGCATAGTGATGTCTAAAACATCTAAAACTGTCCCTCAAAAAGAAAAAGCCTCCTCATCATATCTGGCCGGCGATAAAATGCCGGTGGAGCCATGTATTGAAGGGTGTGTTCTTGGGCCAATCGAACTGACTTTCGAATTCAAAGTCGAAAAACCTTCCTCAGTGCCTGGTCGATGTGAGCCCATGTCCCGGTACATCTGTTTAATATCTGTAGGCGATCTCAAATAGGTGAAAAAGGACTGTAACTGGGACAACAAAGAGGTGGTGATTCCTTCCCCCGATGAGGACATCACTACCCATGTGAAAGGGTTTTTAAGTGTGTACACTTACCCTTCAACATTGGGCCTCGTAGATCCAGTCATACTCGATTTTTATCGCCAATATCGAGTGACCCTTGGCCAGATCTATCCCTTCTTTTGGTGTATCGTCATCCTGCTCAGATTATTTTCGAGCAAGGTCGAGGGGATGTCTTTCATCCTCGACCATTTAATTAGGTTATACAATCCTCGTCCTTATCGAGGTGGGTTGATAAGGCTCCAGCACCGGGACACAAAAAACTATTCTCGAGCATTGACAATGACAAGGACAAAGGTTGGATGGGTCGATTTGTCCTAATAAAGACCTTTGATCTGATCCTCACCGAGGAATAGAACATGAAACGTAAGTATAATCACATCGATGTTGTTCAACGCTTTGCTTCTTTTGTTCCTTTCTAACCCAAGTTCCCTTTTTTCATGATGCAGCTTCCCATTGGTTCACTGGTGCGATTCTGGACCTCCCAGGCTGGACTCGACAACTAGCCTCCACCTCCTCATATGCCAAGCGCTGTTGGCGCGATTTGTCCAAGGGTCGGTGGGAGGCTAAAAACCATGGTGAATCCCTTTACCTGTTCATCGATGCTTCCTTGTAGAATACTCCTTTCTAACTCGGTTTTTTTTCTTATAGGTCTCGGAGACAATGTTGTAATGAGGCCACCTACTCTTGGGGAAGAGCAGGTCCCGAAGACAACCAAAGAGAATAAGAGGATGAGATCTTCTCCTCCCTATACCCCCAAGCCAAAGAAAAATAAGGCCCGAATATCAAAGGCCGATCCTTCCCCTTTGCCGGCCGGCGTAGTCTAACAATTACGAGAGGAGGATTAAGAAGGTGAGGATGCCAGCTACTTACTAGTAGCTCAAAAGAGGGAAGCACTGAAGCTTCTAAGAGTGACGAGTCGGTGGTGGTCGAAACGGGTCAATCCCGGACCAAGGACACCTCATAAGACGATTAGAGCAAAGTCCCCGAGTAATCAGGTGGTGAGAACGCCCCCCACCGTGATGAACAAACGACGGGTGTGCCCAAAGGGTCTAGCTTTGAGTCCCTTCAAAGAGAAGAAAATGTCCTAAGTGACTTACTTGGGATAATTAAAATTGGTGATTTTCCTCTTGGCCCTACGTTCTTCGAACGGAAGTTTCAAGATGCTCGGGCCATGGACACTCCCGATATGGGGCTGGCCTACGAAAGGAATTATATATTCCAGGAATGCTTCGTAGGAGTCAGCGATGGTCCCGACATGGATGCGTCAATCATCTTTGACGAGGCTCAGCGACTTCTGAAACAAGTAATCCTTGGCCCCATATAATTATGATGTATTTTTATTCTCATTCTTGCAAGTCTGATTTCCCTTTTTGTGTATAAGATATGGCGCTTCATTGAGAAGCGTCTTCCAAATCCCGGGCTGATCTGACCCGATGTGAGGCTGAAATTTAGAATCTCGTGGAGGAGAGAGAGGTCCTCAAACTTCTCTATGTTCAAAAAGAGGAGGATATCAGGAACCTCCGAGCCAAACTGACAAGGGCACATCGAGAACAGAATGAGCTCCTCGAACGGGTAATGTAACTTTTTAGGAGTTTATTGTGTAATTACTTGGCTTTGGTGATTAACACTTTGACTTTGCAGGTCCAACAGAAGGGTGAGGTGGTAAAGCAGCTTTGAGAGGAGGACAAGATGAAGGAGGGAGAGACTCTGGGGTGGAAGATAGTATGGATCGTCTTGCCACGGAGAAAGACGCGCTTTGGGCCCAACTGAATTTTATTGAGCGCCAACTCCAAGGTGTGAAGAAATAAAGCATGGATCGGGCCCAAAAGATTGAAGAGCTCGAGGCTAAGTTGGTCGTTGAGCTCGCTAAGGCTAAATTCGAGGTAGAAGCACTTGTGGCCTCTTACCGAGCAAATGCCGAGGTCGCTAACATTCGGGCACAAGAGAACTCTGCTTCTGCCAAACTCAAATTGTCGTGTGATGTCGATCATGCTAGGAGGAAATCCCGAGAGAGAGACTCTCGAGGAATAGCATGGTCGTGGCTTCGACATCTTGACTGCTATCGAGAGTGCAACAGATTTGGAGGATGAGGCTGCAGCTTTACTCTCCGATGATGAAGAATCTGCCAACGGATATGAGAGCATTAAATTTGGCCGTAGCCTTCGGTTATGCATCTCATGCTTATTTCCCGATAAAAATTCAAACTGTTTCGCAATGCTAGTTCTCGAGAATGGTGGCCTTGGCCTATATATAGAGGGGTGGCTCATTGTGGTCTTATAACTTTGAGTTCAGATAACTCGAATAAGCAGTCCCCGAGTGTTTGAAATATGTATGTGCTTGGCTCTTGAGGCATTTTTCACAAAATCATAAGTATAATATCTTCATAGTAGTGAATTTGATTCAAGGCGCGCGATGTTCCATGAAGAAAGAATGCTTCTTTGAATAATTTATACATGCATACACATTTTTTCATCGGGTCTCTACTAATCTATACGGGCACGGTTCATTTGACCGTTTGGCCCATTACAAGGTTTTTCCTATGGAGGCCCATTGACATGAGGTACATTTCTTGAACATGTAACATCCGAGGGTGATGCCCCCCAATATTTGAGGTTGACTACAAGGAAGCCTTGGATACTTTTGAATTGTCCTTAGGTAGCACATAGTTGTTGCTCATTAAAAACCTTGTCGGAAAAACCCATTTGGGGTAAAAATCGATCTAAGGGAAAAAAGGTGCAACGCGTACTTTAAAACCGAGGGTGGTCCCGTATAGAAATATAAATGAAAGAGAAGAAAATGTCATACTTTAACAATAGTATGTCTTGAGAAGTGATATTTTCCAGTTGTTTGGCAGTGATTCGTCGTTCATCATTTTGAGTTTATAGGATCCTTTGCCGACTATATCAGGGACTTGATAGGGTCCTTCCAAATTCGGTTCGAGTTTACCTTTTTTAGGATCTCGAGTGTTGATGGTGACTTTTCTTAGGACCAAGTCCCTAACTTTGAAGTGTCAAAGGTTGGTTCTCCTATTGTAGTACCTTTTGATTTGTTGCTTTTGTTCAGCCATTCGAACGAGTGCAACTTCTCGTTTTTCATTTAACAACTTGAGGCTGGTATTCATGGCCTTGTAGTTTGATTCTTCCGTTTCATGTCGAAATCTGACATTAGGTTCTCCAACATCGATTAGAATCAAGGCTTCAGAGCCATAAACTAATGAAAATGGATTCGCTCCAGTGTTGGACTTCGATGTTGTTCGATATGCCCATAAGACTTCGGGCAATATTTCTCTCCATTTTCCCTTAGCTTCATTCAACCTTTTCTTCAGGTTTTAGATGATCGTTTTGTTCGTCGATTCAACCTGTCTGTTCCCACTAGGGTGATACAGTGTTGACAATATCCTTTTTATTTTATGATATTCGAGGAATTTTGTTACTTTGCTACTGATAAATTGTTTACCATTGTCACATACTATTTCTGCCGGTATTCCAAATCGACATGCAGTATGATCCCATATCAAAATCTATCACTTCTTTTTCCTTGACTTTCTCGAAAGCCTGTTCTTTAACCCATTTAGATAAAGAGTCAGTCATAAACAAAGTGAACTTAGCTTTACCTGGGGCTGATGGTTGTGGTCCGATGATGTCCATCCCCTATTTCATGAATGGCCATGGGGATAGGACCGAGTGAATTTTCTCTCTGGGATGGTGGATCATCGGTGAAAACCTTTGACATTTATTGCATCTTTGAACAAACTCATTAGAGTCTTTTTCCATGCTATCCCAGTAGTATCCTGCTCTGATGACCTTGCGAACTAGTGACTCGGCGCCAGAATGGTTCCCACAAGTGCCTTCATGGATTTCTCATAAAACATAGTCAGTATCTACTGGTCCAAAGAACACTGTCAATGGTCCATCAAATTTCCTTCTATATAATGTATCGTTTTCGTCTAATGTGAAACGAGCGACTTTAGTCCCCAAAAGCCCCCGATTATTTAGGGTCCGATGAGAGCTTTCCGTTCTTCGAGTACTCAATCTATTTATTTATCCCGTCCCAAGTTAAAGCTGTAGAATTTATTTCGGCATGCCCTTCCTCGATCACATATCTCGAGAGTTGGACGACAGTCCCCGAGATACTCTCATCTTCCTCGATTGATGACCCCAAACTTGCAAGCGCATCGGCCTTAGTGTTTTGTTATCGATGTATATGCTATATAGTCCATTCTTTGAAATGGTGCAAAGTTATCGGAAATTTTTCTAAGTACCTTTGCATTCTATCTTCTCGAACATCGAAGGTTCCGTTTACCTGGTTTACTACCAGTAGAGAGTCGCACTTAGCTTCGATAACATCAGCTCCCATGCTTTTGACTGGCTCGAGACATGCAATCATGGCTTCGTACTCGTCCTCATTGTTAGCCAATCTAGATATTTTAATTCATTATCTAATAGTGCTATCCGCGGGTGGCTTCAAAAGGATGCCGAGCCCGGACCCCTTTACATTCGAAGCTCCCTTTGTGAGAAGGGTCAATACCCTCGATGACATGCCTGATATTAACAGAAGTTCCTTTTCAACATTAGGCACGAGAGTTGGTGTGAAATCGGCCATGAAGTCTTCTAAAATTTGAGACTTGATTGTCGTTCGGGGTTGATATTCAATATAATACCCGTTGAGCTCGACAACCCATTTGGACAATCGACGCGATAATTCGAGCTTGTACAAAACATTATGTAGTGGGTAAGTGGTTAACACATATATGGGGTGACATTGAAAGTAGGGTTTCAATTTTCTTGAAGCGCTTAGCAGCGCAAGTATCAATTTCTCTAAGTGTGGATACCTAGTCTCCGCATCCCCTAAGGTTCGACTTACATAATAGACAGGAAATTGCGTACCTCGCTTTTCTTAAACTAGGACACCAATTACCGCGATCTCAAATAACACCAAGTATAAGTAATGTTTCTCATCTAACTTCGGAGTGTGAAGCAGAGATGGGCTCGATAAGTATCGCTTCAATTCTTCCAATGCTTATTGACACTCTGGAGTCCAGGCGAAATCATTCTTCTTTTTGAGCAGAGAGAAAAACTTGTGGCTTCGATTCGACGACCTCGAGATGAATCAGCCCAAGGCTGCTATCCGTCTAGTGATCCTTTGTACGTACTTTACACTGTCCATGACAGTGATATCTTTGATGCCTTTAATCTTATCGGGGTTAATCTCGATCCACCGAATTGATACCATGAAGTCAAGGAATTTGTCGAGCCGACCCCAAAAGCTCATTTCTCGGGGTTGAGCTTCATGTTGTATTTTCTTAAAATTCTCGAATGTTTCGTGCAAATGAGTCAAATGGTCCTCTGCATGCAGGGACTTAACTAGCATGTCGTCAATATAAACTTCCATTGATTTACTTATTTGTTCTTCGAACATTTTGTTACATTGTAGCAACAGGTTCCATACTTGGGGATGAAAGAAGTCTTTTCTTTGTCTTTTGGGTCCATTTGTATTTGATTGTACCCAGAATAGGCGTCGAGAAAGGTAAGGATCTCATGGCCGGCCGTAGAATCGATCATGCGGTCGATGTTGGGCAATGGAAAAGAATCTTTCGGACATGATTTGTTCAAGTCCTTATAGTCCACACACATTCTAAGTTTGTTCCCTTTTTTAGGGGCTACAACTACATTATCTAACCATTTGGGATATTTTACCTCCCGAATGGACCCTATGTTTAGAAGTTTGGTTACCTCGTCCTTTATGAACTCATGCTTCACCTCGGACTAGAGTCTTCTCTTGTTCTTCACCGGCCTGAACTTAGGGTCCATGTGTAGTCGATGCATTGTTATCTTCAGTGGGATCCTTTTTTATGTCTAAATGGGACCATGAAAAATCGTCCATGTTATCAATAAAAATTGAATTAGTTTTTTCTTGAGTTTGGGATTTAACCCTATTCCAGGTGTACCATTCGCTCGGGCAGGTACACGGTCAGTATCAGCTGTTCCAGCTCCTCGACCGTTGATTTGGTGGCATCTGAATCTTCGAGAACAAAAAAAGTCCGGGGAGTTAGAAAATCCTCTTCTTGTTCTTTATCTACTATTTGTTTCTCTGACTCTGTCGAGGCTGGGGGCAGTGATTGCTATTTGGCCGCATGTTTTCCTTTGTTGCTCAATTTTCTTTAGGTCGATAGTGCAGACATCGGTGTCACATCCTCGACCGTGAAAATTTATTTTATAGCATGCTGCTCCCCGTATATCGTTTTTACCCCATCGGTCATCGGGAACTTCATCATTTGGTCGGTCGACGATACTACCTTTATATTGTGGATCCATGGCCTTTCGAGTAGTGCATTATATCTCATGTCACCTTCGATGACATGGAACATAGTATCTTGGATGGGTCCGGTCACGTGCACTGGTAGGATAATCTCCCTCTTAGTCGTTTCACTAACCATGTCGAAGCCATTGAGGACTCGAGATGCATGTACAATTTTGTCCTGCAGGCCGAGTTGCTCCACGACCCTTGATCTAATGATGTTCGCCGAGCTACCTGGATCCACTAAAACACGCTTAACTTGAACTTTACTAAACACGATAGAAATTACCAGACCGTCGTTGTTTGATGATAAATGCCTTCTGCTTCTTTGTCATTGAATGATAAAGTGCATTCGGGCACATAATCTCGGGTCCACTTTTCTCTAGTTATGTATACCTTGGTGCGTTTGAATATGGGTCCCTGCGGAACATTGACCCCATCGACGATCATATGAATGGCA
This sequence comes from Nicotiana knightiana, assembly GCA_005239525.1. Classification (NCBI taxonomy): domain Eukaryota; kingdom Viridiplantae; phylum Streptophyta; class Magnoliopsida; order Solanales; family Solanaceae; genus Nicotiana; species Nicotiana knightiana. The sequence continues at coordinate 55,626 of ML391618.1, forward strand.
TGTTGAGGTTCTTCATGTTCATTCTTCCTGTTGGTGTCTTTTTCCCTAAAGTGATTATTAGGTCGGTCGCTGAGGAATTCTCGAAGATGGACCTCGTTTGATATTCGAGCTACCTTTTCCCTCAATTTCGTGCAATCTCCGGTCCTATGACCGTGTGTGCCATGATATTTACATATTAAGTTGAGGTTCCTCTGAGAAGAATCGGTCTATATAGGTCTGGGATACTAGTGTCTGTCCCCCGATAGCTGATACTATGCTTGATGCATCGATGCCTTGTATTCTGATAACCGAGGTGCCTCTGTGGTATCTGCATACTTATCAATGCCAGTTTTACTCATAAGTCCCCGAAAATTCTATCCTTGATCTCTTCTTCGATCATTCCCGATGGAGTTGTTTCCCGGACCGTTATTCCTTCGATCTGCAACATATGGTTGATACCAATCTTTATTTGATATTGACTCTCTGTCAATGTCCCTCTGACTTTTACCTGTCGACTAATTTGGATGTACTGAACCGGAAGGAGCTCCAAATTGGTCATCTTCGGCCCTAATCATCGATTTATATTGATTGTTAATATCTGCCCAAGTTACAGGTGGGTACTCGATCAAATTTTTTTTCAACTGTTGTGATGCTATCAATCTCCATTCATTCAACCTTTGGGTGAAAGATTGAACGGCCCAATCATCCGTTACCGGTGGAAATTCCATGCATTCCATTTGGAATCGGGACACGAAGTCCCTTAGCATCTTATTATCCTTTTGTCTCACCTTGAAGAGATCCGATTTCCTTGTTGCGATCTTTATAGCCTCGGCATGTGCCTTTACAAAAGAATCCGCCAACATGGAGAATAAATCGATGGAATTTGGTGGCAGGTTATGGTACCAAATCATTTATCCCTTCGACATGGTTACTCCGAGATTTTTCAGCAGCATAGACTTTATCTCTCGTCCGCCAAATCATTACCATTAGGCGCATGTGTTAGGGGTAACATGTTCATTAGAGTTAGTGGTCCCGTTATGCTTGGGTATATCAGGCATACGAAATTTCATAGGAATGGGCTTCGTAGCCGCACTCGGAGGGAGAGGTTTTTGCATAATCTTCTTCGAATCCATTCCTTTCAAGATAGGGGGTGCCCCTGGTATCTCGTCAACTGGAGAGTTACAAGTCTCAACCTTTTTGTCATTAGCTTCAATCCTTTTCTCCCCTGATTCAGTTCTCTTGCTGAGCTCCTCGAGCATTTTCTTTATGGCTGGATCAGTTCCTGATGTGTTATTGTTCAATATTTCCGGTACTGGCTCGGTACGGTGAGTAACCTCTGGCTCGACTCTATTCGGAGATCTGTGTTTGTTTTGTAACTGAGCGATGGTGGTTTTCTTAGCCTTATGAATTTCAAATATCACTTGGAGGTTGACTCCTTCATCTCCTCTGCCCTGTGTACCACGACCATCAGAACGGCCTTCTCTGCGTACACTCCCCTCGAGATCTGTGCCTAAATCCATATTTAGAGCGACGTGTGAACTGACAACGACTGGGTTGATGGGCAGTGCTCCTCCGAGCTCAATCTGTGGCACCTCGATTCCTGGAGTAATAACCTTTTCATTTTTCCCGTGAAGTGCGAGGCCATTGTCACCGTATGTTGATGTGTTTTGTGAGTTTGACATGTTTCAACCTGAAAGAAAAAATTCTTGACAAAGACAAGCGTAAAATAGTGTGTTTTACCAAAATCACTGTTGAACAATCACTATTATCCTTAGCCCCACGGTGGGCGCCAAACAATTTACTTCAAAATCCGAGTAACAATTAAACTTGTATTGTGGTTATAAGGATACGTGATCTAATTCAATACCAGTTGATAAAAAGTGAATTTAAAAGAATGAATTGGACGATTAAGTAAATCAAACTAGTATATCAGTAGTGCGCTCGACCTCGATTCAAGATGGTCTCGAGGATCAATGATAAAGGATATGTAAGACAATAGTAAATAACAATAAGCAATAGGGAAAATAGAGCAGCGTATGTATATTAATCAGTAAATAATTGTGGTTACAAATGAATGGGATCCCTCTATATATAATGGAGGAATCCTAAATAAGGTACAATTCTAATAACAGAAACAAAATCCATGACTGATGTCAATAACCGCCTGATTCGACCTGCCCCGTGATTTCCATCGTTATCTTCAACCTTTTGCTAATATCTCGTCATTCCGTTACTATGTCTCACTCGAGATTGATCACACTCAATCTCGTTCTTCAAAGAGCACTTCGATCATCATGTCTTCGAGCTCGAGCTCGGTCCATTATGAGCCTATTCTCGAAGCAACTTCTCGAGCCTATGAAATCGGTCATGCCCGATTTCGAGTGTATACAAGATGTTTGGCCAATCCCGCTAAATCGGAATGTCACGACGCGATTTACCCTCCACAGGTGTCATGACGGCACCTAGTCTCTACGACTAGGTAAGCCTAATCTGAAGAGGAAAACTAAAATAAAACACAAGAAATAAAGGGGACAAGGGCAATGATATAAATAACGTACTGGCCGTTGGGCTCATACAAAATATAACTCCCCAAGAGCCGGAATCTCACAGACAGTCACAAGCTTCTATCACTACTATAGCTCTAACAAAAAAAAACTAGAAAATATATAAGAAAATCTCTACAAGCTAGAATGGAAAGGGACTCGGAGGATTCTGCGGACGCGGCAGAAATACATTGCGGTCTCCTGAATTCAGCAGCAACGACTAACCACGAGGCTGATAGCTCGTACCTGGATCTGAACACGAAAAACATGTGCAGAAAAAGGCATGAGTACACCACATTTGGTACCCATTAAGTGCCAAGCCTAACCCCAGTCAAGTAGTGACGAGGTCATGTGAAGGCTCTACTGGATTTATATATAAATCAATTTAACACAGTACAAAGATAGGTAATGTAAACAGTAAACATTTTAAGAAAAACAATATAAGTTCTACAGTAAAGAGAGTCCTCGGCTCGACACAATATATATATCACAAGGTGAAATCTCCCGGGATACCGTCCCGCGGTTCCAAATGATTATGTAGTACAAGGGGATCTCCCGGAATACGTATGTAGTCCCAAAGTAAATATGCAGTACAGGGGGATCTCCTGGATTACGTCCGTAGTCCCAAAGTAAATATGCAGTACAGGGGATCACCCGGAACACGTCCGTAGTCCCAACTTAAATATCTAGTACAGGGGGATCTCCCGGAATACATATGTAGTCCCAATTTAAATATGCTATGTAGGATGAATGACAAGCATAACATCGAATTTACACAGTTCATACTAATCACAGATAAGGCAAATAAGGTCTTAACTAAGCATGGTGCACAAAATATCAAGTAGGCAATTAAGCACGTAAGCATGCTTTCCTAATCTAAACTAACCAATCAATCATATGAGAGCAAGTTCGTGGAAGAGAAAAAACAATATATGTTTTAGTAAGGGAAATATGAGATTAATGAAATAACGGCCCGTGCACGTACTCATCACCTCACGCACATGGCGCCACACCACATTTAGCATCAAATATCCAAAGGGGGAAGGCCCCAACACAAAGTTAGGCAAGCCACTTACGTCGATTGCTCAATTCAACCCGGAATCACGTTCTTTCCACGAGTACCAAACACTGAATGGCCCGAACCTATTCAAATAAGTTACATAATGTGAATATCACTACAAGCAACTTGTTTAATAAAAATATTGAAGCTAAAGCGCAAAATTAGGGAAATCGCCGAAAAAGTCCCCCCGGCTCACGTCTCGAAATCAGGTAAAAGTTACAAATTCCGTACACCCATTCACTCACGAGTCTAACCATAAAATAATTACCCGAATCGGATACCAAAATCTCGATCAAAACTCAAAAAACTATATCCAAATTTTTCCCAATTTATGACCCCAAATTCGAAATTAAAAAATAAATTTAATCATAGATTCGTGAAAATTAGTCAAAACCGAGTAGGAATTACTTACCTAAATTTCCCAGGCGAAAATCCCTTCAAAAATAACCAATCACCGAGCTCCAAAGTCCAAATTCTGAATAATGACTTAAACCCTCGATTTTGAACATTTTTTATTCTGTCCAGATTTTTCCTTTATCGCGATCGCGAAAGAACTATTGCGATCGCGAAGAAGAAATTTCGCGCCTCAAAATTTTACTCTACGCAAACGCGTAAACACTCATGCGAATGCGATGCACCCCTCCTCAGGCCCTACGCGAACACGACTGGGCTTACGGGACCTTGAAGAGTAAAAGCTCAAATCCACTGCTGCCTCACTCCTTATACACGAACAAGGCCTAGCCCATGCGAATGGTATGACAAAGCTTCCTACACTACGCGATCGCGTCCTATTCTGTGCGGTCGCGATGCATAAATATGACTGGCCTCCATCTTACTCTACGCGATCGTGTACTCCCTCTCGCGATCGCGATGAAGAAAAACTGGCTGTCGCACACCAGCAAAAGATCAATCTCCACAAGTCCAAAAATGACCCGTTGAGCATCCGAAACACACCCGAGGCCCCCAGGACCTCAACCAAACCTACCAACCAGTCATAATACCTCATTCGAACTTACTCGAGCTTTCAAACCACGTCACATAACACCAAAATCACAAATTATACATGGATTCAAGCCTAAAAACTTGGAAATTTTCCAAAATCTACAACGATGCTGAAACACGTCAAAACTAGTCCGAATGACCTCAAATTTGACACACTGGTCACAAATTACACTATGGACCTACATCCACTTTTAGAATCCTATTCCGAGCCCGATATCAAAATTTCACCTATCAGCCAAAATCGCTGAAATCCTAACTTTCGCCAAGTCAAGCCTAGCTATACTACAGAACTCGACACCACATTCCGGACACGCTCCTAACCCTGAAATCATTCAATGGAGCTAACGGAGTTGACGGAAATTCCATTCCGGACCCGTCTTAACACAGTTCCAACCACGGTCCAATTTCTACAGCTTAAACTCAAAATTAGGGACTAAGTGTCCCCAATCTCTTTGAATATCATAGATAATCTCTCCGGCATGTCCCCAAAGCAGAAAAAAATGCGGGAAAGCAGTAATTAGGGGATCGGGACTCTAACTCTCTAAACGACCGACCGGGTCGTTACACGGAATGAGGATGTTGCGACCAAACACACTCACGCAAGTATACGTGGCCGTCAAGTAATAAAGTAGTGAGTAGAGTATCGTTCCCACGAAGACTTATGATTAACTTTTTACTGATTCAACTCAATTAACTTATTGATTCAAGAGATTTAACAAAAAATATATAATTAACTAAGTTACTACCTAAAATACCAATTAATGAATTAACTAGGAAATCGACCAACACAAATAATAATTTCGACTAACAATCAATAGGAGAAGATATTCCAGGGTCACGGGCTAGCTAAAAATCATGTTATATTCTTGGCTTAAAATAACTAATTGATTTATCTGGATTGTTGATTGACAAGGTTGATATTACTCATAAGAATCTGTCGAGTTCTTACTCGCCTATTCAAGTTAACTTAACGCCTATATGTCTATGGAATTAAGACTAACAAGAATGCATTTACAATTCCTGTATTTCAACCAAGCAAGGCAAATAGGTATATGTCTATCCTAATTGCGAATCCGTTCCCCGATGCCCGGGTTCAAGAACTTGCTCTATTTAATTCTTTATGCAATCTAGAATTCCCACCTTCGAGTTCAACTCTAGATTCGAAGATAGTATTTCACTGCTAGCTACTCAGTAAAATAATTAAAAGCAGAATTAAATAAACAACCCAATATGATAAAATCAACTTCGTCAGATTAAACTTCAAACATAAACATTCATGTATCACCCATAACCCTAGAACAATAAGGTTCTTAGCCACTCATGTTCATACAATAATCAAATAATTCCCAAGAATGCATAAAAATCAATAAAAGAAGGAAAAATAAGAACTCAAGACGAATGCCGTGGTTTCTAAGCTATGTTGTTGCTTTCTTTTCTCTTCCCCATATGTTAGATGACCTAAAAGAGGTGTTTTTGGCTTATATATTGCGTACAAAAGTCGTGGGCCAAAGTTCTCCTATTCCTAATCCAACTCAGCTTCAGGGATTGATGCTGGGGTGGATGCTTCGCATCCACCTCATCCTCCACTTCTCAGCTTCGGATGCTATGGTGGATGCTTTGCATCCACCCTTCGTTCCTCCATCTCAGCTGTGCCCAGGTGCGGATGCTAAGGCGGATGCTATGGTCCGACGTCACTGCTAAGGGTGCACCAAGTAACCTTCTTTCCAACGTTGGATGCGACGCATCCACCCCCTTTTCCTCTAGTTGGAGCATCTTTTCTTCATATTTTTGATCTCCAAACACCCTAAATCATCACACACAACTCAATTATTCATAAAACCATTAATTAAACCGTGTTGGGCATTTTTCACACCAAATAGTAAAAAAAAGCGGTTAAAACATGGGCAAAGTAGCATCAAAACATATAGAAATATGCCGAACATCACCACCCCACACTTAAAACTTTGTTCGTCCTCGAGCAAAGTAGAACCTATCGAACAAATTTAAGCTTATTTCTATCAAGCCACATATTTCAATTAAGCTTAAGCACCCATGACTTTGGTTGATACCAACAATTAGCCCCTTGTATATACATTCTCGGACTTCCTTCCCTCTGTTAGCACATTATTGGATAGGTCAAACCAATAAAATAGCAAATTCGGGACATCTCAACCTCAGAAACTAACTCCTTAGCATAACTACTTTTAGGCCAACTTACTCACTCTAACTGAAAAAGTTTAATAAAGTCTCCTATCCATCATGAAACATGTGCCCTCACCACAAAACATGGAAATATAGTCCGCACACTCAAATAAAATTTGAACGTAATTTAAGGACTTCAAACAATAGAAGAATTCTCTCACTCTCTCAAAGAAGTTCACATGCGCACAAAAGGTACCATATGCTTGCCCTTAATGTAAATCTCTACTAATGTAAGCTTGCTCGATCTAAAATCAATTAGGACTTTTCATGGTTGTAATGTGGGCTAAGGGACGGGTAGGATATATTTAGGAATAGTAGTTCACCCTCCTAAGCACTTTAACACATCAGATAATCAACTTTAAGCGCAAATTCTTCAATCCCAACTTACTTTTTTCAACTAAAATCACTCCCACCAAGGTTCCTTTTTTTTNACTAAAATCACTCCCAAGAAGGTTCCCCCCCCCTTTTTTTTCTTAATTTTTTTTAACACTACTTTAGTTTATAACCCACTAGTAAGAACAAGATGTCAATTTATTCTCTTACTTTTTTTTTCTTTTCCAGATTTTTCTTTCTTTCTACACTTCTCACTAGTGGCGTATTATTTTACAGAATAAGTGTACCCTTCTTCTTTTCATTGGTTCCACTCAAAAGCCACCCAAATCCTTTCTTTACTTCATTTAGCGCTCATTTCACAATTAAAGTGCTTTAAGAGGTAAAAGGATAAAAAGTCTCAATTAAGAACAAAAGGGTATAGGCTTGTAATGTGGGTGCCAAATAAAAAGTCTACAGGCTCAAATTGGCTTACTAGGGATGATTCTATTTGTGGTAGAATTACAGTTTAGAAGGATCAAAGAAGGTCTAAGATCATATTTCAAACCGAGCAAAACCTAGGATTTCGCTTCAACTCACATACCAGGCAAGTTCTAGACACAAATGTACTACATGAGACTTATACAAAAATCTCGCCACACACTGGCACATGATTCACTTAGAATGGCTACATTTCAACTTTCAATCAAAGCAAGTACGGAGTTAAGCCATAATTTTAATGCACATAGCACAGCAGTTAGCACAGGAGTCAAGACATTGAGCTTAAGCGTCACACAAAAAAAACTATTCAACTTTTCAAGGCAAAAATAGTTCTCACAAACTCATGGAGAAAGTTATAATCCACATGCTCAGGTCTAACTCTGTTAGTATCAAACAAGTCACAGACTGTGCTGAATTTAGTCTGAGTCTTTACCTCCTACACTAATCTAGAAAGAAAAAAAAACTAATACCCGGTTCAAAAATTCATCCCTTGGAAAAGAACCGATGGCCAAAGAAAAACCAAGGGGGATTATTACCAACTAGACTAAATTTACTATCTACTCAAAGTTGTTACTCTATTTTTGTGCTTTTCTTTAGTTTTCTGTCAATCTGCTAATACTAACACTAATTTAAAGAATCAACTGAAAATCTTTTTGTATTTTTCTAAGGACCTTAACCTCGAGAGAACTGTCTAGGTAGTTCGTCATCGGGAAAAGCCCTCTATTTTCTGATTTTTTTATTTTATTATTATTATTATTTTATTTATTTAATTTTTTTTTTGGTAAAACCCTACTTACTACGACTAGACACGACAATATAGATGAATTTACTAACTATTACAGGCCATTAATCCAGTGAATATTACAGCCCCCCAACAGTATCAAAATCAACACCCATGGTAACAGTTAGGTACATTCATCCACAACAAAAATATGAATAAATCCCCACCCCACACTTAGAAATGTGTGTTGTCCCCAATGCACATAAACAAAGCAGAGTAGGGTGAGAAGAAACTCCCTCAAGTCAAAGTGGAAGGCTCCTCCGCAGTCTGTGGAAGAGCATCCGCATCCCTGACATCCATGATAGCCCCTTCTGGACGAGCAATATCATCCTCACGAATGGGGAGATCAGTCACAGTCGTATCATCACCAACTGGAGCTGAATCTGTAGCAGGTGGTACAACGACTTCAGTGTGCATGGGGTGTGGAGTCTCAGGGATTATAGGAGGTGCAGAGGTGGAAGGTCCAGCAGTGGCCAATGCAAGCAGCTGTGAGATGTCTATATCTCCACGTTGAACAAAATCCCGGAGGATTAATGTTACCTCCCTCATCATCATGACCTGCTCAGCCTGGACTCGGCTTAGATCCGCACGAGTCTGAATCAACTCATCTCTGGTGGCACTCAACTCTGCACGAGTCTCTATCAACTCAGACCTGTTCTCTTGCATATCAGCTTGCATTTGCTTAAACAACTGTTGAATGGTGAGCTTAGAATATCTTCCCTTATTCGGATCTAGTACATGAGTAACATCATATGGTCCTGGAGCTTTAGCCTTTATATCATCATTCTCCTTGTCCCATAGTACTCCCATCTCTATCAAGTAAGCCGAAAGTGTATTTGCAAAGAACAACCTCCACTTGTAGTTCATCCTGGTGCGCTGCATTTGTCCATGCATGATGGTTCCCAAGTTGAGCGGTATCCCCTCCAATAAAGCATACAATATTAGTGCTCGGTGTCGCGGGACATCAGTTTTGTGTTGGCATGGTATCAGGCGGTTGCATATGTAATTTACAACCACACGTGCTAGCGCACTCATGAATTCCTTTGCAAGAGAATGGTACTCCATACTCCCATGCTTCCAAATTTCATCCTTCCTGGTAGGGCATAGGACAGACTTAATGTGTGCATAATCCGGTTCTTTGCATATAGAGTCAAACCTATCCGTTAGTGCGTGTGGCACCCCTAAGAAATTGTTCAGTGCTTCAGCTGAGACATTAATGTCTACCCCTCTTACTCTCAGAATGCTGGCCCTAGAGTGACGCCAATTGGCGTAAAGCTCTCTGACGATAGTGAGGTTGGCCTTGCCGTAGCAATTCAAAATTGGTCCCCATTGTTGCACCTCTCGAATTGTCTTTTGAAAATTTGGATAATTTTTCTTAAGTGCTCCAATGTTGATTGGTTTTTCCGTAATGTACTTCTTTGAAACCAAGATCTTATTATACGCTCGGAATGCCTTTTCATTGACAAAGTTCTTCTCCCAAGCAGCTTGATCTATTGGTTCACCCTCATCTTCGTCAGTCATGTTGACACATGGGAGCTCATTATCCGAATCAGACTCGGACTCAGATTCTGCATTAGTCTTCTGCTTCCCTTGATCATTCGGGTCACTCTGCTTAGAGAATTTTCTCTAGTTCAGCACAGGTTCTCTGATCACTATCCCTTTGCTTAGCGTACTTGATGATGTTGTTGTAATGCCCTTCTTCACAGTTTTCCTTATTAATGGTTCCTCATCTTCTTGCTCTGATTCATCAATTAACTGCCTAATCGACAGTTCCTTCTCTTTCTCAGTCCGCTTCCTTTTGCTCGGTGGAGTGGGAGCACCTGTTGCCCTCCCGTTAGGCTTTTTGGGTGGTTGTTTTTTATTATCTTTTTCTTGCTGCTTGGATAGTTTGCTTGTTGCCGCCATTTATGAACCTAAGTACCTGCAATGCAAAGAAGTCAACAATTAGCGTATAGAACAGTGAATTTCAGTTATAAAATAGTTGTGCAACAACTTGCACTTCCAGTCATGCCATTTAGTACTTCATTAGCCTATAACGCATGGTTTTCAGCAGGGATCAATCAAATGATACTTCTCTTTAAATTTACAAATGATAATTGAACTTTATAGATATCGTTATGCATAACATGAGGTTTATCCGAGTGGCGCTCACTAACCGGGTTCAATAACACATAGCTGTTCACTCGACCCCACACTTACTCTCACAACATATTAATATGCATAGAACTCACAGAATTCGATTTGAGTAACATTTTACAATTCAAGAAGTCTAGCATGTATAGGATGTTCAATTTATTTGGACAATCTAACATAGGCTTCAAAACATTCCGACAAGGTTGCACACAATCAAACAAACGACCCCACACTTACTCACTAGCGTATACTAGTGTCGCTCGGTTACTCAGACTTCGCCGACGCCTAAATTTACCTCACAGGAAATTCGTCAAACATGTGGTATGCATAATTTTTGCCTATTTCTTTCTATCAATTGGGAAATTCGATTACCCTCCTAGAATTGGCGAGATGAAGGGAGTTATAGTTTATCATCTCGCAACCCTTACAATCAACAGGAATGACAGCCCCAAGCTTCAAATTTTATTTATTTATTTTCAGTTTCCTTCTTAATCACATGTGTGATATTCAAATTAGTAAATACCAGTGAGAGATAGAGGAGATAAGGGAGGACCGATAGGAAAGAGAAGAAAAGAAAAGAGAGTAGAGAAATTACCTGTTGCTGTCGAGGTTTGAGACAGTGGTGATGATGCGAGGATATGTGTTTGAATTTGAGAGGGTATGATAGGAGAGGGAATGAGAGTTTAATGATTTTGTGAAGTGTAATAACAATAAAACACTTACATGTTTCTTGCTCGCTGGGATGCGACGCATCCAGAGTGTTTCAAGAGCTATTATTTTTGGACGCTATGGTGGATGCTATGGGCGGACTTCGCTGCCTTGAGCAGTTGGTCCGTCAATTTTCTCATGCTGAGGGGGATCCGACGCATCCACCCTGTTTTCCCATACCTGTGGTTTTTTTTTTTTTTTTTTTGTACAAAAACTAATTCCTACAATGATAAAAATTAAAGGAATTCCTAAAAAATAATAGAATTCACAAATACAGAGAAAACGGGAAAAATGAATAAACTACGAAAACAAAAGAAAATATCTGGGTTGCCTCCCAGAAAGCACCTGATTTAACATCGCGGCACGACGCATCACGTTCTTCACACTTCAGCCAAATCCATCGAGGTCTTGTGACGTGCAATGTCACCACCCCAATAGTGTTTTACTCTCTGGCCATTTACCAAGAATGTTGCATTAGAACTCGTATCATGCAATTCCACTGCTCCATGAGGTTTCACACTAACCACTTCGAACGGACCCGACCATCGAGATTTAAGCTTTCCAGGAAAAATCTTTAGCCTCGAATTAAACAAGAGAACTTCTTGACCTTGTTCAAACTCACGATTTTGGATATGCTTATCATGCCACCTCTTGGTCTTTTCTTTATATAATTTGGCATTTTTAAATACATGTAATCGAAACTCATGAAGGTCATTGAGTTGTAGCAACCTCTTCTCACCGGCCAAGTCCATCTCCATATTTAGCTTTTTAATAGCCCAATAGGCTTTGTGTTCAAGTTCAACAGGTAAGTGGCACGCCTTCCCATAAATCAACCTGTACGGAGATGTACCTATGGGTGTCTTGTATGTAGTGCGATATGCCCATAGTGCGTCATCCAGCTTCCCGGCCCAGTCCTTTCTATTCCCACTTACTGTTTTCTCCAAAATCTGCTTTACCTCTCTGTTTGAAACTTCTACTTGACCACTTGTTTAGGGATGATAGGTAGTGGAAACCTTGTGCTTAACTCCATACTTTGCAAGAACAGTATTCAGCAATTTGTTACAAAAGTGAGTTCCCCCGTCGCTTATCAACACTCGTGGAGTCCCAAAACGTGTGAAGATGTGCTTCTTTACAAATCTTACCACTAAATTTGCGTCATTAGTAGGGAGAGAAATGGCCTCCACCCACTTAGAAACATAGTCGACCGCCACCCGGATGTACCTGTGGCCATTAGAATATGGGAATGGTCCCATGAAGTCAATCCCCCAAACATCAAAGAGTTCTACTACCAGAATATTTTGCAAGGGCATCTCATGCTTCCTCGTGATAGTTCCGGTTCTTTGACATATGTCACAATTTTTAACAAAGGCATGTGCATCTTTAAACAATTTTGGCCAATAGAAACCTGATTGTAGAACTTTTTGGGCGGTTCTATCCCCACTGTGATGACCTCCATATGGCGAAGCATGGCATTCATGCAGTATAGCATTCATCTCTTCCTCAGGAACACACCTTCGCACCATCTGATCTGCGCACTGCCTATATAAGAATGGCTCGTCCCACATGCCGAGCCTCACATCATGGAAGAATCTTCTTATTTTGTCGGATGTTAATTGTGGTGGCGTCACCCCACTTGAAATATAATTTACATAATCTGCATACTATAGGACTTCACCTGAGGTGACTGCTAATAACTGCTCATCGGGGAATGTTTCTTTGATTGACCCTTCTTCCGCTACATGGCTCCGATTTTCAAGTCTGGATAAGTGATCGGCTACTTGATTTTTTGTCCCTTTTCGATCTCGGATCTCTAAGTCAAATTCTTGCAGGAGGAGGACCCAACGAATAAGTCTCGGCTTGGCATCATTCTTTTCAAACAAGTATCGGATAACTGAATGATCTGTGTAGACTATGACCTTGGTCCCCACTAGATAAGATCTGAACTTGTCAAACGCCCACACCACTGAAAGCAACTCTTTTTCAATAACTGTATAGTTCATCTGGGATGGATTTAGAGTTTTGCTCGACTAGTAAATAGAGTGAAATATTTTATTTCTCCTTTGCCCCAAAACATCTCCGATTGCTATATCACTTGCATCGCACATCAACTCAAATGGATGCTTCCAATCCGGGGAAACAATGATTGGTGCAGTCACCAACCTTCCCTTGAGCTCCTCAAATGCTTTTAAACAGGCTCATCAAACTTGAAGAAGACATCTTTCTCTAAAAGCATGCACAAAGGAGAAGAAATTTTCTAAAAGTCCTTAATGAAACGACGATAAAAACCTGCATGGCCCAAGAAACTGCGAATGCTTTTGACGGAAGTTGGTGGAGGCAATTTTTCAATCACTTCCACCTTTGTTTTATCCACATGCAACCCATTTTTGGACACCTTGTGCCCCAGGACTATACCTTCACGTACCATGAAATGGCACTTTTCCCAAGTTAGTACAAGGTTTGTCTCTTCGCACCTGGAAAGCACCTTATCAAGATTCGTTAAGCAATTCTCAAAAGAACATCCAAACACAGAAAAATCATCCATGAATACTTCTACAAATCTTTCGACCATGTCAGTAAAAATAGCCATCATACATCTTTGAAAAGTCGCAGGTGCATTACATAGACCGAAGGGCATTCTCTTGAACGCATACGTGCCATAGGGGCACGTAAATGTGGTTTTCTCTTGGTCCTCTGGGGCTATAGCAATCTGATTATACCCCGAATAACCATCCAAGAAACAGTAGTATTCCTGGCCAGCTAATCTATCAAGCATTTGGTCAATAAAAGGGAGGGGAAAATGGTCTTTCCGGGTGGCATTGTTCAGTTTTCTATAATCTATGCAAATTCTCCACCCAGTGACAATTCTTGTAGGAATTAAGTCATTATTTTCATTAACTAACACAGTCATCCCCCCTTTCTTAGGTACACATTGAACGGGACTTACCCATTTGCTATCCGAGGTTGGAAATACAATACCTGCATCGACCCACTTAATCACTTCTTTTATTACCACCTCTTTCATGATTGGATTTAGTCGGCATTGTTGCTCTACACTTGGCTTGTGTCTTTTCTCCATGAGGATTTTATGCATGCATAAAGTTGGACTGATGCCTTTAATGTCAGACATTGTCCATCCAATTGCTCGCTTGTGCTCACGTAGCACTCTCAACAGCTTTTCTTCCTGCAATTTGGACAAGTCAGAAGAAACAATAACAGGCAAAGTGTCAGAATTACCTAAATAAGCATATTGTAGGTGAGAGGGTAGAGGTTTAAGTTCCAATTTTGGAGCTTCTTCCATTAACGGCTTTGGCGAAGGCCCAATTGGCCTATTAAGAGGCTCAAATGGGTGTGTTCCCTGCATGTAAGCACATGATGCATCTAGGATTTGCATCATCTCCTCAACATCATCATCGATCATCAAGCTATTGAACAACATGAGTGCTTTTTCTAGAGAGTCATCTAGATAAACACTTGTGTCAAGAAGTTGCTCATCCACGTCTACAACAGATATCATAGAAATCTCCTCATAGTGGCGGGGAAGTTGGATTGCTTTGTAGACATTAAAGACTGCTTCCTCATTATCCACCCTCATAATCATCTTTCCCTCTCTCACTTTAATTATTGCATCACCAGTAGCCAACAGAGGTCGTCCCAATATGATTGGAACCTGTTCATCAGCCTCAAAATCTAGAATAATGAAGTCAGCTGGGAAGATGAATTTCCCAATTTGCAGCAGCACATCTTCAATCACTCCTTCAGGGTAGGCTATGGACCTATCAGCTAATTGCAACATCACAGTGGTGGGTTTAGGAGTTCCCAGACCCAATTGCTTGAACAGGGACAAGGGCATAAGATTTATGCTCGGCCCTAAATCACAAAGAGCACGACCTGCGTCAATATTACCAATTTGCACAGGGATGGTGAAGCTGCCACGATCCTTAAGCTTTTGAGGAAGCTTGTTTTGGACCCTTGAAGTACACTCCTCAGTAAGTGCAACTGTCTCGAACTCAGTTAATTTCCTCTTGTGAGCCACTATATCTTTTATGTACTTAGCATACTTTGGAATTTCACGAAGTACATCCACCAATGGAATATTTAATTGAACCTGACTCAACATAGAGAGAAATTTGTGGAACATGCGATCATCATTCTTTTTCTGCAATCTCTGGGGGAAAGGCGGTGGTGATCTTTCAGTTTCCACTCAAGTATAGGCTTGTTCTTTTTCTTCTTTGGCACTTCCTCCAGTTCCCTCCCATTTCTGAGTGTGATGGCATTACCTTGAGGGTTTTTCTCTGTATCACTGGGCAGAGCACCTGCAGGTCTAGAATTTTTATTTGCTGCTAACTGTCCTATTTGCCTCTCAAGATGTCTGAAATCCGTCCTAAGCTGTTGATTGTCAAGCAACAACTTCTTTAACAAGTCATCCGTGCTCTCTTCTGTTTGTTGGGGTGGCTTCGGGGGCTGATTGAAATTTCCTCGGGGCCTATATTGATTCTGATTCTGTTGATTTCCGCCCCATGAGAAGTTCGGGTGATTCCTCCAATTTGGATTATAAGTGTTCCCATATTGTGCATGTTGATTCATTGAGCCTCTGTTTTGTTGCCCCACATAATATATAGATTCGGGATTCGTTGGGCACATGTCGCTCATATGACTATCACCACATAGTTCACAGCAAATAGACATCTGTTTTGCATGCTGCATCTGTTGTGTTTGTTGCATTGACATTCTGTTCATCTGATTTGCCAACTTTGCAATATCTGCTCTCATGGATGAGAGGTCATCAAGCTCGATCAACCCAGCTGCTTTCTATTTAATTGCTCTTTTTGCGTCACCATCTCCTTGCCAATTGTGATCATTAGCAGTGAAATTATTTAGCAAGAGTTGAATCTCACTATATGGTCTGGCCATGCAACTACCCCCACAAGCTGAATCAAGATTCATTTTTGATGTCTCGTCTAGCCCATCAACAAAAGTGTTCCCCAATACCTCATCAGCCTGACAATGATGCGGGCAGTCTCTGAGTAGCTTCTTGTATCTTTCCCAAGCCTGACGAAGCGTCTCGCCATCCCGTTGTTGGAACCCAAGAATTTGGCTTCTCAGTGATTTTGTCTTCTTAGTAGGAAAAAACTTGATTAAGAATTTCCTTGCCAAATCATCCCAAGTGCGGCTTGAGTTCGGGGGCTCCTTTTGCAACCATTCCTTAGCTTCCCCCATCAAGGAAAAGGGAAATAGTGTCAGCCTGACATAGTCCTTGGAAACGTTAGGATAGTTGTAGGTGTCCGTAATTTCCAAGAAATTCTGAATATGCCTCTGCGGGTCTTCATGAGATAGACCCACATATTGCCCTGTGAACTGAATCAGCTGTACCATGTACTGTTTGAGTTCAAAATGCCCTGTGATATCAGGCTTCACAATAGCCTGAGTCATATTAGCAAGATTGGGCCTTGCGGCTTCTATCACCGGACGTTCTTCGTTGCCTGCCATCTCTATTGGCCGTGGTTGAACTACGATGTCCGACTCTGTTTCTATTCTTTTTCTAGCTTCGACTTCCTTCCTCATCCTATGAAGTGTTCGTTCAATTTCTGTATAAAAAGGAAGGAGGTTGTTTCCGCTTCTACTCCTCCGCATTCAAGAGAAGAGCCTG
Source organism: Nicotiana knightiana (assembly GCA_005239525.1). NCBI lineage: Eukaryota > Viridiplantae > Streptophyta > Magnoliopsida > Solanales > Solanaceae > Nicotiana > Nicotiana knightiana. The sequence continues at coordinate 72,491 of ML391618.1, forward strand.
CGTTAACACAAACAAGGCAAACGAAAAAGTAAAACTTGCACAAATAAGTAATAAAAGCTTAACTCAGTCAAGTAGCTAATTTCTAAGTCCCGGCAATGGCGCCAAAAACTTGTTGCGACAAAACACACTCACACAAGTATACTTGGCCGTCAAGTAATAAAGTAGTGAGTAGGGTATCGTTCCCACGAAGACTTATGATTACCTTCTTACTGATTCAACTAAATTAACTTATCGATTCAAGAGATTTATCACAGAAGATATAATTAACTAAGTTACTACCTAAAATACCACTTAATGAATTAACTAGGAAATCGACCGACACAAATAATAATTTTGACTAACAATCAAAAGGAGAAGATATTCTAGGGTCACGGGCTAGCTAACAATCATGTTATATTCTTGGCTTAAAATAACTAATTGATTTATCTCGATTGTTGATTGACAGGGTTGATATTACTCACAAGAATCTTTCGAGTTATTATTCGCCTATTCAAGTTAACTTAACGCCTATATGTCTATGGAATTAAGACTAACAAGAATGCATTTACAATTCCTGTATTTCAACCAAGCAAGGCAAATAGTTATATGTCTATCCTAATTGCGAATCCGTTCCCCGATACCCGGGTTCAAGAACTTGCTCTATTTAAATCTTTATGCAATCTAGAATTCCCACTTTCGAGTTCAACTCTAGATTCGTAGATAGTATTTCACTGCTAGCTACTCAGTAAAATAATTAAAAGAAGAATTAAATAAACAACCCAATATGATAAATCAACTTCGTCAAATTAAACTTCAAACATCAACATTCATGTATCACCCATAACCCTAGAACAATAAGGTTCTTAGCCACTCATGTTCATACAATAATCAAATAATTCCCAAGAATGCATAAAAATCAATAAAAGAAGGAAAAATAAGAACTCAAGACGAATGCCGTGGTTTCTAAGCTTTGTTGTGGCTTTCTTTTCTCTTCCCCATGTGTTAGATGACCTAAAAGAGGTGTTTTTGGCTTATATATTGCGTACAAAAGTCGTGGGCCAAAGTTTTCCTATTCGTAATCCAACTCAGCTTCAGGGATTGATGCTGGGGTGGATGCTTCGCATCCACCTAGTCCTCCACTTCTCAGCTTCGGATGCTATGGTGGATGCTTCGCATCCACCCTTCATTCCTCCATCTCAGCTGTGCCCAGGTGCGGATGCTAAGGCGGATGATATGGTCCGACTTCACTGCTAAGGGTGCATCAAGTAACCTTTTTTCCAATGTTGGATGCGATGCATCCATCCTTTTCCTCTATTTGGAGCATCGTTTCTTCATATTTTTGATCTCCAAACACCCTAAATCATCACACACAACTCAATTAGTCATAAAACCAATAATTAAACCATGTTGGGCATTTTTCACACCAAATAGTAACAAAAAGCGGTTAAAACACGGGCAAAGTAGCATCAAAACATATTGAAATATGCCCAACATCAGAGGACGTGCAGGTGCACGCCCGCAGGTGCAGAACCTGGGGCACATGTGTGGAATTTGAGGACTTAAGTGGTTCTCGCATGTGCAAGGATTTGATCGAAGGTGAGGTTCTGCATGAGCGGATATTTGGCCATAGGTGCGCAAGCCATGGGCAGAAAGTATAAAAAGAACACTTCGGGAATTTTTGTCTATTTCCACCATTTTCAAGTCGGTTTTTTGAGCTTTTGGGGTGATTTCGAAGGGAGATTCAAGGGGTTTTCATTTTGGTAAGTTTCTTGAGCTCTAATACTCCTATATATGGTGTTTTCCCGTTGTTTTATCAATTAATTAGTGGAAATTATGGGTGAAAATGATGGGTTAGGTCTTGGGATATTAGAGAGTTTGATGGGAGGAATTGAGGGATCAAACAATGTCGGATTTTAGTAAATTTTGTATGTATGGGCTAATGAGTGAATGGGATTTCATGTTTTATAATTTTTGTCAGATTTTGAGATGTGGGCCTGGGGGCCGGGTTTGAGTCGATTTCGGGTTTGGGGTCTAATTTGATAGTTTTTCGTGTGGAATTCATTCCTTTAGCATAAATTGATGGTATTGTACTGATTGTGAATAGATTTGGAGCATCTCGAGGCTGAATCGATGGGTAAGAGCATCGTGGTGTAGGTATTTGATCGGTTTGAGGTAACTAATGATTGTGAATCTAGTCCTGTGGGTATGAAACCCAGATTTTGTGCCATGTGACTATTTTGAGGTGACACACATGCTAGGTGATCGGCGTGTGGTCGTGCACTGTTGGGATTGTTACTTGGTCTGTCCCGTAGCAAATGTAACGTTGCATATTGTTGTTGAAACTATCTGATACTCATGTGTTTTATAAAGAATTTCTTTAAATTGGGCTGGATGCCATGTTTAGGCCTTATGCCAGTGTTATTTGGACACTTAGAGGTTTTTTCTTGCTATCTTCTCATTTTTTTTGATTGAAAATATATTTTCTCGGTCATGTCATATATTTACTGCATAGCTCAGCCTCTATTACTCTATTTTGACGCATCATATAAATGTTTGGGCTAAGTACATTGTTTTACTAAGAGCCCAAGGGGCTTGGGAGGTTTATGATTGAGTGAGGTCGATGTTTTGATTTGTGAGGATATTTTGGGATCAGGCTACACGCCGCAACATGTTTGATATAGGTCGTGGGCCTCATTGATTTAAGCCATGATTGGCTTGATATATCGCTTGGGCTGAAAGAGGCCCTCCGGAGTCTGTACGCACCCCAATGAGCGCATGTACCTACTGAGTGCGAGTGCGAGTGCCATGTGCTGAGTGACTGGGAGGCATGCGCGATGGTGAGGTTTGCTCGAGGGGCTGTATAAGAGAGATTGTGAGGTTTGCCCGAGGGGCTGTATATGAGTGATGTTTTGCCCGAGGGGTCGATTATGATTTCATCATTTTTTTCTCACCTTTGAATTGAGCCTTTGTTTGAAAACTGTTGAAAGATGTCTTTAAATGATTTCACTGGAACTGGATTTAAATGAGCAATTTGATTCAAACTATAGTTTTAAAAGCATGTCATATTTTACTGAGTTTTTTATGATATGAAATTTACTTACATTATTGTTCGTCACTACTTCTCATTCTTTATTTACTGTTGTTACTTAATGAGTTGGCGTACTCACATTACTCTCTGCACCTTGTGTGCATATCCAGGGGTTTCTGGACGTGGTAGAGGCTGTTGATTATTCCTGACGCAGATTCTTGGAGTTAGCAAGGTAGCTATCTGGCGATCGCAGCTCTACTTTCCTTCTTTTTATCTTTCCTTAGTTGTACTTGATTAATCGTGTATGTTTGTCTTGATATTTACAGATAGTTGTAGTAGTTGCTCATGACTAGTGACACCCCGATGTCGGGCTTTTCTTTTTCAGCCCTTTTGTTTTGATTTGAACTCCTTTATGACAGTTTTATATTTAATAGCTTTGAAATTATCTTTGAAATGGAAATGATTTGTTTTGGTAATATTTCAGCTTTCCTAGTACCACGATAAGCGCCATCATGATAGGGTTACTTTTTATGCAAATCACGTTGTTGGTCCCAACGGTTCGTAGAGGAGTTCGCTCTAATTGACTTGTAGGAGACTTGAGGTAAAGCTGCTTAGCGTCCTCGGTCCCAGAAGACCCCCTCTATCTTGTTTTAATATTATTGTAGTTTAAAATAATTGTATTTCATTTCAGACCATGTCTGTAATATACTAGATGCTCGGGTACATGTGACTCCGAATTTCTAGGAATAGTATAGACCACATTACTTATGCATTTATCACATGTATTTCAGATTATTTCAGTGTTGAATTATTACGGTTATGTTTTTAAATTATTAAAAATGGTTAATCATTTAACAAAATTTTGCTTGCCTAGAAAGTGAATGTTAGGCGCCATCATGACCCCATGGTTGGGATTTGGAGTCGTGACAAGTTGGTATCAGAGCAGTAGGTTGCCTAGGTCTCATGAGTGATGAGCAAGCTTAGTAGAGTCTAGAGGATTGGTATGGAATTGTATGTACTTATCTTAGAGGCTATAGGGCTAAAAATTTCACTTCATTCTTACTCTATTGTGCGACTTTATTCTACTACTGAAGTTTGAATTATTCTATTCTTGTTCTCTCACAGATGGTGAGAACACACACAACATCTACAACTGGACAGGATCCGGAGCCCTAAGTTGTTTCCACTAGCAGGGTTATAGGACGAGGACGAGATAGAGCTCATCCTAGAGCACATGCAACAACACCTATTGCAGATCCTTAAATTGAGCAGGAGTAGGAAGTCCCTGTTCAGACCATTCCAGTTGTACCAACTGAGGTGTCAGAGGGGTTCATTGGCATATCCGTACTTCAGGACGTGCTAGTCCACTATGTGGGCCTTATGGAGAGTGTGGCCTGGGTTGGTGCATTTCATGTAGAACCAACCGTCTCTAAGGCTGTGGGAGGAGCCTAAACTCCTTCTACTCACACTCCTGAGCAAATGGCTCCCATATATCAGATTAATGGTTCTTCCAGGAGATGGTGGCGGGATTATGTTCAGGGTAGACCAGCAGGTTCACCTCCACTCACTTGGGGTTAAGTTTTCACATCTATTTTTGAAGAAGTTCATTCCTTTTACCTATATAGAGGATCTACGCACCAGTATTGAGATCCTCCAGCAGGGTAGCGTGATTGTTACCTAGTACGAGACCTAATTTGTTTATCTATCATGCCATGGAGCTATGCTGGTCGCTCATACGAGGGGTATGGTGAGGAGATTTATAGATGGCCTTACCAATGGTATCAGTTTACAGATGAGTAGAGAGACTGAGGATGATATTTCTTTCAACCGAGTTGTAGAGATTGCTACATCGATAGAGAGGATTCTTAGTTAGGGCAGAAAGGCGGCATCGAAGAAGAGGCCTCATCATTTCTGTTGTTTTAGTGGTGCCTCCTCTAGAGGCAGGGGTTTATTTAGTAGAGGCCATCATCCCAGGCCGATTGAGTGCACTCTTTAGGTAGCACACAGTGCTTCAGGTAGTCATGGTTCTTATGAGTCTCATCTTGAGCAGCTAGTATTCAGCACATCTTCAGCTCAAATTAGTGCACCATAACTACAAAGTTAATATAGTGTTCATTCGGGTCACTAGGGACGGTCTCAGAATCAACAGTTATGCCAGTCGTGGGGTTGTTATCAGTGCGGCGATGCAGGTCATATCAGGAGGTATTGTCCTAGACTGAGAAACAACAGACTATAATAGGGTACTCATGCCATGAGTTCGGCACCGATTGCTCCACCGCCTACTCAGCCAGTTAGAGGTGGGGTCAGGCTTCTCGAGGTGGTGGGTAGGTTGTTAGAGGTGGAGGCCAGCCAGCTAGAGGCCACCCAAGAGGCGAAGGTCAGAGTAGTGGGGCTCATCCCCTTTTCTAAGCATTCCTAGCTAGAGTTGAGGCAGAGTCGTTGATGCGGTCATCATAGTTATTATTCCAGTTTTCCATAGAGATGCATCAGTTCTATTTAAACTGGATTCAACTTATTCATATGTGTCATCCTATTTTGCTTCATATTTGGATATTTCTCATGATTCTTTGAGTGATCCTATTGATATGTCTATGTCTGTTGGGTATTTTATTATAGACAAGGTATATCGTGCTTGTTTGGTTACTACCGGGAGGTACGAGACCACGGTAGACCTTCCATTACTTTATATGGTGGATTTTGACGTGATCATGGGAATGGATTGGTTGTCACCTTATCATGCTATTTTGGATTGTCACACCAAGTCTGTGACATTAGCCATGTTGGGGTTTCCTCAATTGGAGTGGAGAGGGACTTCTGGCCATTCTAGTAGCAGGATCATTGCTTATGTGAAGGCTAGGCATATGGTAGGAAAGGGGTGTCTGGAATTCAGCCTATATTCGTGATCCTAGTGTGCAGGTTCCTTCAATAGATTCGGTACCAGTAATGCGCAAGTTCGTAGAGATATTTCCTATAGATTTGCCAGGGATGCCACCTGATAGAGATATCGACTTCTTCATTGACTTGGTATCGGGCACTCAACCCATTTCTACCTCTCCACACCGTATGTCCCCAGTGGAATTGAAGGACTTGAAGGAGTAGTTGCAGGACTTGCTTGATAAGGGATTCATTAGACCTAGTGTCTCACCTTGGGATGCACCAGTGTCGTGTGTGAAGAAGAAGGACAACTTTATGAGGATATGTATAGATTACAGAATGTTAAACCAAGTCACTATCAAGAACAAGTATCCATTGCGGAGGATTGAGGACTTATTTGATCAACTTCAGGGTGCAGAATGTCACGGCCCAAACCGATGGGCACCCAATGGCCTTACTCAACCGAGTACCAACATAACGTATCTTTCTCATTAAATCAACATGGGTAAGTGGGCTAGGAAGGCCGTATGAGGTAACAAGAATAAAACATGAGAGAACACTCGACATAAAATGACCCAACCTAATATACTAACTTATACATAGGACGTACGGGCCTATAATGTCATGCCCCAAAATCGAGGGGCCCGACCGGCGCTCAACTGAGTAAACACGACTGAGCAAGCCTAGTAGGTTTCATTGTACCCAAACTAATTCATGAATAAAGAGGAGAGAAATTCCATTAATCATACTTTATAAATATTTTATTATTAACTTTCATTTTTGTTTCCATTAGCAGTTTAGCCATTATAACCAAATTATTAAAATTATTAAATACGAAGAAAACATACTCGCCAAATACCAATATTTTCTAATCCAATTCTAATACCAGACACCACCCACAACCTGTCTACAGAGCCTCTAAGCACATTGAAGAGTAATATGGAAATGCTGGCAACAAGGCTCTGGCTATTCCTCAAAATACAAAGTACACGACATCCAAATGACAGAGGACCCCAAAATGAAGTGGGGATCACCAGGTTAGCTGAAAGGAGTGTATCGCTATCACCGATCACTGCTGCCTAATGTGGAACCACCTACAAAATCCATTAAAGATGTTGCGCACCCGGCAAAAGAGACGTTAGTACTGTCGAATAGTACTAGTATATAAAGCTAAAAATTATCTTTCAAAATAGAATAATCGTACATGAACAAGAAATCCATAGAAACAACAAGTCACAGTCAATAATATCTACATGCACAATTGAAACATAAAAATATTCGAAATACAAAAGTAATACAGATTTTTAATAGGTAGATCTTTAGCACCTTTAATACCACAATCCACAGTACCATTGTTCACAATACCATTGTTCACAATGCCACTATTCATAACACCACCGTGCTCTTGGAACGGAGTCCGATCACGACCCTACAAGCTAGGTCATCTCCCCTAGAGACGTTCTTTTCCGCAACATAAATTTCTATCTGAATTTCGGCTCATTTCATAGCACAATACCACCATGTGTGCGGCATGGTGTCCGATCACGACCCGATCGGCTAGGCAGTCTTAATCTAGACATTCAAATTTTTCATCAATCATTTCATTCCATATTTCCCACACATACTTCAATTCTTTTGGCACTAGTGGCTACAATAGTTATGTCACACTTGGCACTTGGCCGCATTTCATCATTCGAGTTCTTTACACATATTTCATATTAATATCAATTTCATCAACAAGACTTTCAATTCAAAATGTCAAGTACACATGAGGGAAGACATGAATCATGGGCATATAGAGGCTACCACTTACCTTGGAAATTTAACACATATTCCATAATGTCAACACATCACCAAGTAACAACATAGCATAACGGGAAGCATTTGAATGCATGTTACACATAAAGTCTTTACAACACAAGCACGTTTAAAATGTCATCTTAAATCAGTTGAGTCGAGGCTCGTCTCGCAATCTATTTCTTATATATATATATATATATATATATATATATATATATATATATATATATATATATATATATATATATATATATATATATATAAATGTGTGTGTATATATTCTCATTTCATAGGCCTCGTGAGGCACAAGTATATATGTTATCCACACTCTATTTCCCCCGGTTTATTTACTTCGTTTCCAAGTATCTTTATAGTTTAGCATCGGCTAAACTCACTCAATCAAGGCATTTAGTACACATGCAGGCATTTAGGAGTAACAAGTACATAGAGTTTTACTCGCCCAATTGGTATGCTAGTTTTAATTTAAATTACGACTCAGAGCCATACTATTTTAATAAGCAACCATACTTTAAACCTCTATCTTTCGTCAACAAGCTCATTCGGAATAATCAAGTTTATAGGTTCATACGGGATGACCCCAAATGTAGAAATTAGAAATTTTGAACCGATTATACTTAAACTTTATGGAAAACATTACAGAATTCCATTCCGAGAGATAAAGTTTAGCCAATATATCTGGTTGAGATTTCTTCAGTACTTTTATACGATTACGGTTTAGCAGCCTCAATCTATTCTAATAATTCAACAAAATTGATCCCAAATTCAGAATGATAATTGTAATTCTATCTCACTAGAGCATTCCATCAAACACTTATATGTGTAGCAAGGCTTTTAGAACCCTTTTTATGAAAGATTCTACCACCCCTCCACCCATTCTTAGATCACAACCTCCCCACATATTTTAAGAACACATTCATGCAAGATATCCATACACCCAAGATTTATCTTCCTAATTATTACCTTTTTATTGAATTTCCGAAATTAAGAGTTAGGGTGATGAAGCCTTACCTCTTAGGGCCAAGAATTATCTGCCTCACTTGAATATCTTCAAAGATTTTTGCAAGGTTGATGTGTTTTAATGTGTAGGTTGAGCTTTATCTCTCTATATTGCTCTCATCTCTCTCTTAATTATCAGAGTATCGCCCCAAATGAAACCCTAAATGTTATATATTGAAATAGGGTCGAGTTATAAAAATAGAAAATAGACCATCCGACTTAGATCTGTACCCGCATATGAGACTGCATAATGATTATGCGGACTGCAAAGTGGTCGATGTGATGACCCAAAATGTCATCTCTCATTTTATAAGTTAAAACTATGTTCAGAAGCCTTGAAAACCTCCTTTTATCTCACCTTGTTTTGCGTGTGGTACGGGCGTATATCCGAAAATATTTTATATAAAAATTGAGAAAAATGCTAATTTTGCCTTCAAAATTGAATTTTAGTTCACTTCGGTCAACAGTTTGGATAAACGGACCCGGGCCCGGACCCGTGATTTGATGGTCCCAAAGGGTCCATAGGAAAATATAGGACTTGGGCATATGCCCAGAATTAAATTCCAAGGTCCCAAGCCCGAGAAATGAATTTTTGAAAGAAATTATTTTACTAAAATTATAAGAGTTTTTGGAAATTTGATTAAATTTTAAATTGATGGTATCGGGCCCGTATTGTGTTCTGGAGCCCAGTACAGGTTTAATATGGTATTTGAGGGATGCCTGTAAAATTTGGTAAGTAACGAAGGTCATTTGACGTGATTCAGACCTGTAGTTGTGAAATTTGAGACATTGAAAGTTCTTGAGATTTTCCTTTGATTTTTATGCTAAATTCATTGTTTAAGATGTTATTTTGGCAATTTGATCACACGAGTAAGTTCGTAGGATGTTTTTGAGGTTGTGTACATGTTTGGTGTGGAGCCTCGAGGATTCGGGTGAGTTACAGATAGGTGTCGGAGACGAATAGCGCCCTACCTTACCACTTGACTAGTAAGGGAAAAGGGTTAAGACTTAGAAAAATCTGGTGAGAATGTTGTTTGATTATGAGTGATGTTTTACTCTTTGCGAATGCGTGGTCACTCACGCGAACGCGAAGAACAAACGGGGAAAGGGGCCTGGGCACTCTATGCGAACGCACTGGCCACGACGCGAACGCGGAGCCCTGGGTAGGTTGCTCTAAGCGAACGCGTGAAGGCCCTCGCGAACGCACTGTTTAAAGGGAGCTAGGGATGGGGGAGCTGGAACACTATGCGAACGCGGCCAGAGGCACGCGAACGCGAAGGCCATGGAGGGGTGAGCATACGCGAATGCATAGGCAGTTTCGCGAACGCGAAGGACAATATGGCTCAAGGCTACGCCCGAACACGACAGACCTCACGCGAACGCGTAGAAGTTCTGTCCAGCCCACTTAAAACAATAGAAAATGGGACTTTAGCCATAACTTCATTTTTCCAAAGCCAAGGAAGCTTAGGGGCGATTTTTGAACGAAGATTTCACCACGAAGTTCTAGGTTTGTGTCCTTCAACTCGTTTTATTTATTTTCCATTAACACCCATTAGATTTCTAGGCCTAAATCTTGTTCTTGACGGGTAGAAATTAGGGTAATCGGATTTTGGTCCGAACGTCGTGTTTTGACCAAGCGGGCCCGGGGTCGATTTTAAACTTTTTGGGAAGAATGATAGAAAACTCATAATTAAGCATTGGGGTTGAATTATTTAGCATTTATTGATATTGTTAAGCTAATTATGTCTAGATACAATTGAATTGGAGGCCAATTCTAAAGGGAAAGCGGTAATTGAGGCTTGAGTTTGGTCGTGGAATTCGAGGTAAGTGTTTGGCTTAACCTTAGCTTGAGGGACTAGGTATTGTGTCTTATTTGCTATGTGTTAGTTTAATGTGCAACGTATAGGTGCGGTGACGAGTATCTATATGTTGGTGTCAAGCATGTCGTGATTCGAATATTGTGATTTATGTGATTTTTCATCAATCATTACTTGAGTTTAATTTGACAATTATCTATGTTGGTGGTGTTTATTTGGTGTTGATCATTTTTTAGTATTGGTTCAAGTTGAGAATTACTACGTGAAATTGAGTAACTAGGTGAAATTGGTTATAGTTGTTTCCCTTGCCGGGATAATATTGATTCTACTGTTGATTCCCTTGCCGGGACGTTATGGCTTTACTATTGTTGTTTGTATTGTTGATTTCCTTGCCATATTGTTGTTATTGATTTGTTTGGGTGAGGAAGAGTGTAAGAGCACGAGGGTTGATGCCGTGCATTCTATTTATTATTTTGTGAGGATGAGAGTAAAAGCACGAAGGGTGATGCCGTGCATTCTATTTATTATTTGGTGAGGATGAGAGTAAAAGCATAAAGGGTGATGCCGTGCATTCTATTATTATATGGCTAGGATGAGAGTAAAAGCATGAAGGGTGATGTCATGCACTTTTTTTTGTGCTGTTACTTCTATTGTTTTAATTGATATCTTATTTTTTGCTTTACTTCGTTATTTTCATCATTTGATTCTTTTTCTCCCCTTAGTATGTTCCTCTTTCTTTGTATTTAGCTGCTTATTCCTTGTTGTTATTATTTTCTATGTATATGATTAAACTGCACAGGTTTAATTTGTTGTTGTGTCCTAGCCTCGTCACTACTTCGCCGAGGTTAGGCTCGACGCTTACTCAGTACATGGGATCGGTTGTACTGATGCTACAATCTGCACTTTTGTGAAGATCTTGGTATAGGACCCTACGAACCTTAGAGTGAGGAGGCTATCTTCAGTCCATTCGGAGATTCCGAGGTAGTCCTGCAGGCGTCCGCAGGCCTTGGCGCCCCCCCTACTTTATCCCCATTATGTTCTTATTTATTTTGAGACAGATGTATTTATTTTTTCAGACCTTTATATTAGTATTCATAGACCGTCCGTGAAGTTTTGACACCAAATTCTGGGTTTAGTATTATAAATTTCATAATGGCATTTAATCAAGTTGTTAGACTTTGTTTTCTTTCGCACTTTTATTTCTGCTGATTTGTACATCACCTATTATCTATTAAAAATAAATGAATAAGGTAAATAAACATAAATGTTGTCTTGCATAGCAGGTTCAATGTTAGGCGCCATCACGGTCCCGACAGTGGGGAAATTCAGGTCGTGACAAGTTGGTATTAGAGCACTAGGTTGCTTAGGTCTCACAATTCATGGAAAAGATTAGTAGAGTGTGAGGGATCGGTACAGAGACTTTTGTGCTTATCCCCTAGAGGCTACAGAGTTTAGGAATGACTTCACATCTATTCTTCTCTGTCGTGCGATTTGATTTCTCAACACTAATTGAATTTCTACTCTATTCTCTCGCAGATGGCGAGAACACGTGCTTCTTCATCCACTGATCAGCAGCCCGAGTCTCCAGTTGCACCTCCTACGAGGGGCCGAGGACGATCCCGAGGCCGTGCTAGAGGCCGAGGAAAGGGAATAGCTCAGCCCAGAGCAGCAATCCCAGTGGCTAAGCCTCAGGTAGAGTTTTTTGATGAGGTTCCTGCTCAAACAGTCCTAGATGGACCAGCTCAGGTTCCCGAATGGTTCATTGCCACCCTGGTACTCCAGGATGCTCTGGACCGTCTAGTGGGCCTCATGGAGAGCGTTTCTTAGGCATGCTTACTTCCTATAACACCAGCCATCTCTCAGGCTGGGGGGGGGGGGGGGGGGGGGAGTCCAGACTCCTGCTACTTGCACTTCGGAGCGGTTGGCTTCTCAGTTCCAGACTCCACCACCTCAGACAGCTGGGGTTCTTCAGCCGGGTATTGTGGCACATGCCAGTGATGGAGTAGCTATGTCTGCTGATGCTTTATGGAGGTTGGACCGGTTCACCAAGATATTTACTATTACTTATAGCGGTGCATCTTCAGAGGATCCCCAGGACTATTTGGATAGCTGCCACGAGGTTCTACGGAAGATGGGGATAGTGGAGACCAATAGGGTCGACTTTTCTACTTTTCATTTGTCAGGTCCCACCAAGACCTAGTAGAGATATTATTGTTTGGCTAGACCAGCTGGATCACCGCCCTTGACTTGGACCCAGTTCTCTGATTTGTTTCTGGAGAAGTTTCTCCCTATCACTGAAAGAGAGGATTATCGGAGGCAATTTGAGCGTCTCTAGTAGGGTTCTATGACCGTCACTCAGTATGAGACCATATTCATTACCTTGGCCCGTCATGATATTATGATACTTCCCATCGGCCGAGAGAGGGTGAGGAGGTTTATTGAGGGAGTAGCTCAGCAGATCAGATTGCAGATGGCTAGAGAGGCAGAGAGTGATATTTCCTTTAAGGATGCAGCCAATGTGGCCAGACGAGTCGAGATGGTTCTACCATAGGGGAGTGGTCAAGGGTATGACAAGAGGCCTCGTCATTTTGGCCAGTTTAGTGGCGTCTCATCTGGAGGCATGGATTCTTTTGGTGGGGGCCCTCAACCTAGGCCATTTCAGTCAGCACTTCATGTTTCTCGCAGTACTCCACGTGGCTTTGGTTCCCACATGCAGTATTCTGATCAGTTTCCCTACAGTGCACCACCAGCTCTTATCAGTGCATCGCCGCTCCAGAGTTTTCAGGGTGGTTACTCAGGTCTTCAAGGTCAGTTTCAGGGCCAGCAGTCTCAGCAACCAAGATTTTTTTATAGTTGTCGTGGTCCGGGGCACCTTGCGAGATTTTGCCCTCGAGCCTCGAGCAGTTCTCAGCACCAGGGTTTTCGTGCCTTGGTTCCCGCACCAGGTGTTCCACCACCCGCTCAGCCAGTCAGATGTGAGGGTCGAGGTGTTAGAGGTGGAGGCCAGGCAGCAGGAGGTCGTCCCAGGGGTGTAGTTCAGATTGGTGGGCCCAGCTCCGTTGTTATACTATTCCAGCCAGACCTGAGGTTGAGGCCTCCGATGCGGTTATCACAGGTATGGTTTCAGTTTGCAGCAGGGATGCTTCGGTTTATTTGATCTAGGGTCCACATATCCCTATCTGTCATCTAATTTTTCTCCTTATTTGGTTATTCCTCGTGATTCTGTAAGTACTCATGTATATGTGTCTACATCGGTGGGTGATTCTATTATGGTAGATCGTGTCTTCTGTTCGTGTGTAGTGGTTATTGTGGTCTTCAGACCAGTGTAGATCTTCTTGATATGGTAGATTTTGATGTTATTTTGGGGATGGATTGGTTGTCGCCTTATGATGCCATAGTGGACTGTCATGCCAAGACCGTGACCTTAGAATTGCCGGTGTTACCTCGACTTGAGTGGAAAGGGACTCTTGGTCATTCTTCCAGCAGGGTTATCTTATATATGAAGGCTCGTCCTATGGTCGAGAAGGGGTTTTTGGCCTATTTGGCCTATGTTCGTGATTGCTGTGCCGAGGTTCCTTCTATGGAGTCTGTGCCCATTGTCCGTGAGTTTCCAGAGATGTTTCATGCAGACCTGCCGGGTATGCCACCCGATAGGGATATTGACTTTTGCATTGATTTGCCTCCTGTCACGCAGCCCATTTCTATTCCGCCATATCATATGGCCCCGCCAGAGTTGAAGGAGTTGAAAGAACAGTCGTAGGACTTGCTTGATAAAGGATTCATTAGGCCTAGTGTCTCGCCTTGGGGTGAGCTGATGTTGTTTGTTAAGAAGAATGATGGGTCGATGAGGATGTGCATAGATTATCGGCAGTTGAACAAGGTTACCATCAATATTAAGTATCTGTTGCCGAGGAGTGATGATTTGTTTGATCAGCTTCAGGGTGCCTAGGTATTTTCGAAGATTGATTTGAGATCTGGCTACCATCAGTTGAGGATTAGGGCATCCGATGTCCCTAAGACAAATTTTCTCACTTAGTAGGGGCATTATGAGTTTTTAGTGATATCATTCGGGTTGACAAATGCCCCAGCAAATTTCATGGACTTGATGAACCGAGTGGTCAGGCCTTATTTTGATTCCTTCGTGATTGTCTTCATTAATGATATTCTGATTTATTCTCGTAGCCTAGAGGAGCACGAGAAGCACCTTCGATTCATTCCCCAGACTCTGAAGGACAGTTAGTTATATGTCAAATTTTTCAAATGTGAGCTTGGTCAAATTTAGTTGCATTGCTGGGTCATGTTGTATCAGCGGAGGGTATTGAGGTGGATCCTAAGAAGATTTCAGCGGTCCAGGATTTGCCTAGGCCCATATCATCTTCGGAGATCCGGAGTTTCTTGGGTTTGACTAGTTATTACCGTCGATTTGTGAAGGGGTTTTCGTCTATTGCAGCCCCGATTACTAGGTTGACTCATAAGGGTGCCTAGTTCCGGTGGTCAGAGGATTGTGAGGCGAGCTTCCAGAAGCTCACGAAAACTTTGACTACGGCGCAGGTGTTGGTTTTGCCCACAGGTTCAGGGACATATATTGTGTATTACGATGCATATCGGGTTGGACTTGGTGCAGTGTTGATGCAGGATGGCAAGGTAATTGCATATGCTTCACGTCAGTTGAATATCCATGAGAAGAATTATCTAGTTCATGACTTGGAGTTAGCAGCCATTGTCCACGCGCTGATGATTTGGAGGCATTATCTGTATGGCGTGTCATGTGAGGTGTTCACGGATCATAAGAGTTTGCAATATTTGTTCAAGCAGAAAGAGTTGAATTTTAGGCAAAGGAGATGGTTGGAACTGTTGAAAGACTATGACATCACCATCTTATATCATTCGGGGAAGGACAATGTGGTGGTCGATGCTTTGAGTAGGAAGTCAGCTAGTATGGGTAGTCTTGCATATATTTCGGTCGGGGAGAGACCGCTTGCTTTGGATGTTCAGGCTTTATCCAATCGGTTCATGAGATTGGATGTTCCTAAGCCCGGTCGTGTTCTAGATTATACAGTTGTTCGTTCTTCATTATTTCATCGCATCCGAGATCGACAGTATGATAATCCTCATTCGTGTGTCCTTAGGGAAACGGTGGTGCCAAGCAGGTTACAGTTGGTGATTATGGGGTTTTACGGATGTAGGGTCATATTTGTGTGCCCAATGTGGATAGACTTTGTGAGATGATATTAGAGGAGGCCCATAGTACCTGGCACTCCATTCATCCGAGCACCGCAAAGATGTATCAGGATTTGCGGCAGCATTATTGGTGGAGGAGGATGAAGAAGGATATTGTGGCATATGTAGCTCGGTGCTTGAATTGTCAGTAGGTAAAGTACGAGCATTAGAGACTGGGTGGATTGCTTCAACAGATTGAGATTTCTGAGTGGAAGTGGGAGCGTATCACCATGTATTTCATTGTTGGGCTCCCACAGACTCAGAGGAGGTTTGATGCAGTAAGGGTATTGTGGATAGGCTGACCAAGTCAGCACAATTCATCGCTGTGGCAGTTTCATATTCTTCGAAGAGATTGGGAGAGATCTACTTAAGGGAGATTGTTCATCATCATGGTGTGCCTAAGTCTATTATTTCTTACCGAGGTATGTAGTTTACCTCGCATTTCCTGAGGGCAGTTCAGCGTGAGTTGGGCACGCAAGTTGAGTTGAGCACAACATTTCATCTTCAGACGGACGGACTGTCAGAGCGTAATTTCAAATTTTGGAGGATATGCTACGAGCATGTGTCATTTACTTTGGAGGTTCTTAGGATCAGTTCTTGCCTTTAGCTGAATTTTCCTACAACAACAACTATCAGTCGATCATTCAGATTGCTCCCTATGAGGCATTATATGGTATGCGGTGTCGACCGTTGGTTGGGCGGTTTGAACCGGGAGAGGCTCGGTTTTTGGGTATAGACTTAGTGCAGGATACCTTGGATAAGGTTAAGACCATTCAGGATAGACTTCGTACAGCTAAGTCTAGGCAGAAGAGTTATGCTGACCGCAGAGTTCGTGATGTGGCATTCATGGTCGGAGAGCGAGTGTTGCTTCGGGTGTCGCCTATGAAGGGCGTGATGAGATTTGGGAAGAAGGGAAAGCTAAGCCCTAGGTACATCGGTCCGTTTGATATCATTGATAGAGTGGGAGGTGGCTTACAGGCTTGCGTTGCCATCGAATTTATTAGTTGTGCATCCAGTGTTTCATGTGTCTATGCTTCGGAAGTATCACGGCGATGCAGCCCATGTGTTAGACTTCAGCAGTGTCCAGTTGGACAAGGATTTGACCTATGAGGAGGAGCCGATAGCCATATTAGACCGACAGGTTCGTCAGTTGAGATCGAAGAGTTATCCCTCGGTTCGTGTTCAGTGGAGAGGTCACCCTGCCGAGGCAGCTACATGGGAGTCCGAGTCCGATATGCGGAGCCGGTATCCCCATCTTTTCCCTGGTTCAGGTACTTTTCTATGTCCGTTCGAGGATGAACGTTTGTTTTAGAAGCGGAGAATGTGATGACCCAAAAATTCATCTCTCATTTTATAAGCCAATATTGTGTACCGATGCCTTGAAACCTCTTTTTATCTCACCTTGATTTGCATTCGCAGTCCGGGCGTATATCCGGAAAGCTTTTATATGAAAAACCGAGAAAATACTAATTTTGCCTTTAAAATTAAATTTAAGTTAACTTCGGTCAACATTTTGGGTAAACAGACATGGACCCGTTATTTGACGGTCCCGGAGAGTTCGTAGGAAAATATAGGACTTGGTCGTATGCCCGTAATTGAACTCCGAGGTCCCAAGCCCGAGAAATGACTTTTTGAAAGATATTGTTTTATTGAAATTATAAGAGTTTTTGGAAATTTGATTATATTTGAAATTGATGGTATAGGGCCCGTATTTTGGTTTCGGGGCCTGGTACAGGTTTAATATGGTATTTGGGTGATGCCTGTAAAATTTGGTAAGAAACGGAGGTCACTTGACGTGATTCGGACCCGTAGTTGTGAAATTTGAGACTTTGAAAGTTCTTGAGATTTTCCTTTGATTTTTATGCTAAATTATTTGGTTAAGATGTTATTTTGGCGATTTGATCGCACGAGTATGTCCATAGGACGTTTTTAAGGTTGTGTACATGTTTAGTTTGGAGCCCCGAGGGCTCGGGTGAGTTTCAGATAGGTGTCGGAGTGGTTTGGACTTAGAAAAATCTGGTGAGAATGTTGTTTGCTGGTGTCTGGTGTTTTACTCTATGCGAACACGTGGTAACTCACGCGAATGCGAATAACAAACGGGGAAAGGGGCCTGGGTACTCTACGCGAATGCACTGGCCATGACGCGAACGCGGAGCCCTGGGTAGGTTGCTCTAAGCGAACACGTCTAGGCCCTCATGAACGCACTGTTTAAAGGGATCTATGGATGGGGGAGCTTGAACCCTATGCGAACGCAGCCAGAGGCACGCGAACGCGAAGGCCATGGAGGGGTGAACCTACACGAATGCATAGGCAGTGTCGTGAACGCGTAGGCCAATATGTCCCAAGGCAACGCGAACACGACATACCTCACGTGAACGCGTAGAAGGTCTGTCCAGCCCACTTAAAATAGTATAAAAATGGGATTTTAGCCATAACTTCATATTCTCAAAGCCAAGGAAGATTAGGAGAGATTTTTGAAGGGGGATTTCACCACCAAGTTCTAGATTTGTGTTCTTAAACTCGTTTTCTTCATTTTCCATTAACACCCATTAGATTTATAGGCCTAAATCTTGCTCATGAAGGGTAGAAATTAGGGATATTAGAAGAATTAGGGATTTTACAAGTTTGGGAATTTAGACCTCGATTTGGGTCGGATTCCAATACTAGTTATATATTCGGGCTCGTGGGTGTATGGGTGATTGGATTTTGGTCCGAACGTCGTGTTTTGACCAAGCGGGCCCGGGGTCGACTTTAAACTTTTTGGGAAGAATGATAGAAAACTCATAATTAAGCATTGGGGTTGAATTATTTAGCATTTATTGATATTGTTAAGCTAATTATATCTAGATACAATTGAATTGGAGGCCAATTCTAAAGGGAAAGCGGTAATTGAGGCTTGAGTTTGGTCGTGGAATTCGAGGTAAGTGTTTGGCTTAACCTTAGCTTGAGGGACTAGGTATTGTGTCTTATTTGCTATGTGTTAGTATAATGTGCAACATATAGGTGTGCTGATGAGTATCTATCTGTTGGTGTCAAACATGTCGTGATTCGAATATTGTGATTTATGTGATTTTTCATCAATCATTACTTGAGTTTAATTTGACAATTATCTATGTTGGTGGTGTTTCTTTGGTGTTGATCATTGTTTAGTATTGGTTCAAGTTGAGAATTACTACGTGAAATTGAGTAACTAGGTGAGCTTGGTTATAGTTGTTTCCTTTGCCGGGATGATATTGATTCTACTGTTGACTCCCTTGCCGGGATGTTATGGCATTATTATTGTTGTTTGTATTGTTGATTTCCTTGCCGGATTGTTGTTATTGATTTGTTTGGGTGAGGAAGAGTGTAAAATCACGAGGGTGACGCCGTGCATTTTATGATATAAAAGCACGAAGGGTGATGTCGTGCATTTTGTTTATTATTTTGTGAGGATGAGAGTAAAATCACGAAGGGTGATGTCGTGCATTCTATTTATTATTTGGCGAGGATGAGAGTTAAAGCATGAAGCGTGATGCCGTGCACTTGTTTTTGTGATGTTACTTCTGTTGTTTAAATTGATATCTAATTTGTTGCTTTACTTCGTTTTATTTCCATCATTTGATATTTCCACCCCTCAGCATGTTCCCCTTTCTTTGTATTTAGCTGCTTATTCCTTATTGTTATTATTTTCTCCGTATATGATTAAACTCCACAGGTTTAATTGGTTGTCGACTAGTCACTACTTCTCCGAGGTTAGGCTCGACACTTACTCAATATATGGGGTGGGTTGTACTGATGCTAAACTCTACACTTTTGTGTAGATCCCGGTACAGGACCCTACGCACGTTAGAGTGAGGAGGCTGTCTTCAGTCCATTCGGAGGTTCCGAGGTAGTCCTGCAGGAGTCCGCAGGCTTTGGCGTCCCCTCCTACTTTATCCCCATTATGTTCTTCTTTATTCTGAGACAGATGTATTTATTTTTTTCAGACCTTTATATGTAGTATTCGTAGACAGTCCGTGAAGTTGTGACACCAAATTCTGGGTTTAGTATTATGAATTTTGTAATGTCATTTAATCAAGTTGTTAGACTTTGTTTTCTTTCGCACTTTTATTTCCACTGATTTGTACATCACCTATTAGCTATTAAAAATAATTGAATAGGGTAAATAAACATAAATGTTGGCTTGGCCTAGCGAGTTCAATGTTATAATCCATCACGGTCCCGACTGTGGGGAAATTCGGGTCGTGACAATCACATAATTGGTGCTCAGAACTAGGGAGTTTCAGGTTGGGTTTGCGGCAACTCTGCGGTCCACTGACCTATTATGCAGTTGCATAGTGTGCCGCATAATGGCCTTCAACTTAGGCCAACTTCTACTTCTGTCTGCGGTCATTATGCGGTACGCAGAGTGATTATGCGGCCGCATAATGAACCGTAAAAAGGCACCTATTTCCAAAACGTTTTCCTTCAGCTCAGAAACGTACTTTTCAATCCAAAAAGTCCAAACTTAAATCTAACTTGGCAGAACGAAATTCTGGGTTTTAGGTAAAAATTTTACGGGAAGGCCATGCAATCTTTCATATGCATGCCATACGTCTATGAGCCTCTAAGAGTACATAAACATCATAAGGCTGGGACAGAGCCCCAACATACCAGTCAATACATGTCTAAATCGTACTAACCAAATAAGCTACTCCGGAACAAATTGAGTGCACCAACATCTTCCGCTGAGCTGATAGCCTACTTGGAGGACTCTCAACCTGTCTATCAGGACCTGCGAGCATGAAATACATCGTCCCAGGCAAAAGGGACGTTAATAAAAATAATGTACCGAGTATGTAAGGAATGAAAATTAGTAAACAATAGACATATGAGAAACATGGAGTAAAAAACTCAACATTTATATCCTAATAACTATGTGAATTATTTAATATTATAATGACATGCATATGTGTAGAAATGTCATACCATGAGTGGGTATACGTGTTCATAACATCATCAAGCCTCTGAGAGAATCCCATCATATCATCTGGCCACCGTGGGCAAATCGTCAATGTATACCCGCTGATCAGGTGGTGGTATGTATATAACACTGTAACTTTTCCCATATCTCATTTATATATATAACGCCATATAGTCATGGTATCCAAACTCATACCATACAACCACCACACCCCCTAGAACCCTATTCTACCCATAGACACCTAAAATACCCCACCAAATCCCCTAGATCTTAGATCTAAATTTCTCCAAAACCCTAGATCTGCCTTTCCCTTTTTCAAAATCCACCAAGCTTGTCTAATAATTCTGGTGCCAATATCTCCCATCAGGGATCTCAGATCCCAAATGGGTGTAGTGGAACGAGGGTTTTTAACAACTAGATTCTATTTTTACCAAAACAGTTCGGTATAATATCTTTTTCCTTTTTACTGTTTTCCTTTATCTTTATTATTATGTTTTTTTATTTTTATTAATTTTTGTGTTTATTTTTTCAGTATTATTGTTTTTATGTGTTTTCTATTTTTTTAAAAATTAATTAAATGAAATTAATTAGGTTAAACCAGTAATTAATTTTAGAAAAGCATGTTTGGTTTGTTTGATTAGTTTTTAGGAATTGGGCCCCACTGAAGTGACACATTTAGCTTGGCTAAAAAATCGGGCCTTTCTGTGATAGACATGCCCATAGCTTTGGCAAATCTTAAGAGCCCAAGGTATTTAGACCAAGAGCCACACAATTTAGGCCCAGAACCAGTTTGGTTTTGAGGCAATTCCAAGGCCCTAAAGGGTCAATTTTTGAATCTTAAATTTGAAAAATCGTTCAGTAAATATTAGGAAACTTCTGGAATAGGGAAAATAGTCCCAAGCTGAGTAGGAAAGGATAGGGATAAGATCCCAAATATCTAGAAATTGTACAGGTGTCCATTTTCGGTGATAAGAAGGTACCAGTAGTTGGACAACTGACCGTTTTCTGTTTGGGAAAGGTGCCTTTTCCCTGATTTTAGGAAATGCTGGCAGATTCCTTTTTGGTACCCTAATCCTTATCCCTTTTCACTCCCTCACTCTATATAACTACTCATTTTTCTTCATTATACCTACACACAAATATAGACACACGAAAATAGACATATACATACAAAGAAAATTTCCTTAAAGATCAATAATTCTGCACTGCTTTGAGTCCTTTGCCCTTCACTTTCAAAAACTTCTGGAAAACCAGCTTTTATTATTCAGAAACAAAGATATACTACTTTCCTGTTTTCAAAAACCTGGGTTTTCAAGTTTGAGTTTAGAACTTTAGGTTTCTACTAGGTTTCATTGTTGCTGGTTTTACTCAAAGTTTTCAGAGAAATTTTCTCTTTGTTTTGTTTTATTGTTGTTATCAAGGTACTATTATTAACAATGTAAAACTTTAGGTTCTATCATGATTATGATTTTGGCTGTTTGTCAGAAACGGTATTTGATTTGAATGTAGTTTTAGGTAAGAGTTAGATTACTGCCTTAAAACATATTAAGTGAAGTTGTTTATGTTAGAAATTATATGCAAATATGTGAAAAGTTGGTCCTTATATTATTCAAGTTGTGTTGTTTTCATGTTTAAAGCATTCTTAAATGTTGTTCAGTATCTATTCGAATTTGTTTATATTAAAGGGTCCTTGAAAATTTACGTATTTAGTTGCAGTAATAGAAGTAAAACAGTTGCTATAAAAGAATTGTAATCTTATAGACTAAGGAATTAAACTCAGTTGGTTAGCTAATATATTGTAGAAGTTTAGTTATGATTTCCTTTTGTATGACATGTTAATTAATATATTAGTTAATGTGGTTGTATCTTTTAATACAAATAATTCTTTTTTTCTTTAATTTTGAAAACTTTTGGATTATGAAAAACTGAATTTTCTGAGCAAACTGAAAAGCAACCATGGTACATTTGCAAGCCCAAATCAATGGGTCCATGGGATTGCACTCCAGGTTTTCTGGTAATAAATCAAACTGACCATTTGATTAAAGGCATTTACTCTGTAATGCATAGATATGAAAATGATTTTTAGATATATCACTTTAATAAAGGGTGAACATAAGAAATAAAGATTTAGGAAATCAGTAGCAAATCATCGAATTAAACCTGATTTTAATTATTGAAAGATATAAGTAAAATTATATAATTGCTATTACAAAAATAGACCACAAAATTTTATTCTCAAATTCGTTCAAATACATGTGTATTGGGCTAGAATCATTGGGACTCAGTCATTACCAGGCCCGAATCATATTTTGATTTAGCTGTTAATAAACATGCACGACCAGAGTCATTTAGACTTAGTCAAGCCCAAGTTCTTTTCGAGTTAAATTCATCAGCTAGTCCAAATAATAGACGATACACATCTTGGGCAAGAGTTCATTTGGACTCAGCCTTTATCAGGCCCAAACTCTTAATTATGGGCCTATTTGGCAGCTAATACATAAGTTGCCTCCATTTAATACAAATAAATGTCTCACATAGCAGTGGACCTTCACACCTAGTTACACGACATAGGGCTTTTAGCTTAGAGACATAATCATATCCTTAGGTATATTTCTAATCGAACTAACTATTAAAATTATGTACACGTATGTGCCGACAGATTGTGATGCCAAAAACAAGACGAGGAACACGTTCACGTGACCTTGGTTAAACATTCGTAGTAAAATAAAACGCCTTAATCAAAAACTCATAGAAATGCTTTTAGGCGCATTTTTTAAACTATTATTGTGATAGCGTACATGTTCGCGTGACGTGATCCCGATTTTTCAATTAAATTCAAGGTACACGTTCACGCGACTTTGACCAAACTTTTTCTTAAATAAAATATGTGTTGTGAATATTGTACACGTACGCGTGACATGATTCTTGACGTGCCAATCTAAACGAATATACGTACGTGTAAGTCTTAAGATAATTCTTTAAATACAAATAATCGAGTAATTAAAAGCGGTAAAAGGTAAAACATACATGTGTTATAAATTAAGTAATTAAAAAATTAATAAGCCAAGTGTGGATTGTAAAGAGACCGTGCTAAAACCACGGAATCCGAGAATGCCTAATACCTTCTCTCGGGTTAACAGAATTTCTTACCCGGTCTTCTGGTTTCGCATGCCATAACTAGAGTCAATTTTCTCGATTTGGGATTTAAAATAAATCGTTGACTTGGGACACCATAAATTATTCCAAGTGGCAACTCTGAAATAAATAATTCCATTTCGATTAATGTCATTTTAATTGGAAAATATCTTTATCCCCCTTGGGAAAAAGGAGGTGTGACAGCTTTGGCGACTCTGTTGGGGATCGAACCTAGAATTGCTGGTTCAGGGTTCGAGAATTCGAGCTTGTTAATGTGATTTTTACATGACTTTATTAATTGTTGATATTACTGTATTTGTGGCGCTAATGTGATAATTGCTGCTCATTTACCGCTTTGATATTATTTGAATTTTATTAAATTGTCTTCTTATGCTTCCCTTCTCAGTATTCTAAAAAATGGTGCTCACGTTCGCGTGGCTCGCTTTTCTGTTAGAAGTCGTACCAAATAGAATGGGGATGGATCAGCCACTAGGCTGGGTAGACCTTCGTGTTCCCGGTACGTCGATCCCACCTCGGCTCAAGTTGTACGCTTGGGTAAGCCATGTCTATAACACATCCCCAGGTTTATAACTAGAATAACATAGCCTCATACCGGATCCCTAGTAGTAATGCTTATTTGCATCATGTGCATTTGACTTAGGGGACTCAACACAGGGGTTGGGTCCGTCTAGGACAGGTGTACCCAAAATAAAAGACCATCTTGATGCATATTACCTGCTACGTGTGTATTTATTTGTTTCGGCTTGTTTGTTGACCGGTTAAGGAAAGAAAAATAATAGAAAATTCACCCGGTTCTGAAAACCCCGGTATTTGAAAATTCCTCGAAACTCTACCAAAATTTTTGAAATAAAAAAGAGAAAAAGAAAATGTATTTAAAAAAAAGAAATGTAAGTGAGTTATTATAATTTTTTTCCAATTATGTCAAAACTGACCGAACTACATGGGTCTAATTCTCACTAGATGTGAGATACATAGGCAAACCTCATCAGTAACGACCCTAGTTTTTACCAAAAAATAATGTTATAAAGGTTGTCCAATGATCAAAACCTACCCAGCTTCGATTAAATCTTACGCCGTTTTTGTCGGAATAGCCTTAGAACATCTTATATTATCGAAGGGCTATTTTCGCTAAGAACGGACATGTCTGTCGATAAGGCATCGCTTCCCCAAAAGGTGCCTTACTCTGACCTTGAAACATTATTCGAATGTGGGAAAGGGACACTATTTCAAAATGACCATTTTGATCGATGTTGCACAAATAGCCACCTTTAGGTGATTTTACTTTTACAATTGAAAACTGGTTCTTGCAAAAAGAGTCTTCTGGTTTGTCTTTCAAACTAGAGTCAACCTTGACCCTATCCACTTACAGATACAGAACGAATATCGTCTAGAATCCACCATTAAATGACGTAGATCAAGATCCACTACAACTTCAAATGTGGTGGTATGATTTGGATAAAGAGGGTCAAGACTGGGTAGTTGAACATCTGCCATGAAAGTCAAGCCTTGGAATGATCTAATCAAGGCTCTAGTGACTTTTTGGGATGCCATCGGCAATGTCTTCCGCTTCTCAGACTTCGAGCTCACTTCCACCTTGGAGGAAATAGCTGGGTATAAAGGTTTTGGCCGAGGTTTGAGAAATCAACAAGTTATAATCCCGTGGCTTCTTTCAGTGCGCTGTTTCCTTTATATCATGAACATCAGTAAGAACATATGAAAGAACCATGTGAGTGAGGGATGCTACTCATTATACTTCCCATACTCCAGGTACGGGCATCCAGAGGGGTTTGAAACGCATGAAAAAGGGTTGAACAACAAACAAAGCAAAGATACTTGGCAAATTCATCGTCGTTTTGCCTTCATAGTGACCTTTCTGGGCGTCATGGTCTTCCCAAATGAAAAAGGGACAGTTAATATCCGTATGTCTAGAATTGCGCAAGTCCTAACTACCAAGGAAGATCACACACTTGCTCTACTAATATTGTTGGATATCTATCGGGCATTGACACGGTGTAAGTCGGGGACGACATTCTTCAAAGGTTGCAATATCCTTTTACAAATGTGGCTAATTGAACACCTTTGTAATCATCCGAAGTTTATGAACTACGGCCCAAGAAAGAGAAACTTCATTCAGAGATATGAAGAAAGAGTAAAGGATAACAACTCTCCAGAGGGGGTTAAAGCTTGGATCGCCCACTTGAGAACTTTAAAGCCGAACCATATTGAGTGGACTTTAGGATGGCTCCCGGTGAGGGAAGTCATACATATGGAAACGACGAAGAATTATTTTATATTGATGTCCTTGAGAACTGTCCAACCATATGCACCGCAAAGGGTTCTGAGACAATTGAGAAGATATCAAGTAGTGCCTGAGGATGAAGACTTGAGTGTCAAAGTTATTGAGCTACACCCCGAGGCCCCACTTCCCGAAGTTTTAATCCAACAAATCTGGAATGGTTGCCGATACTTGGAAGAGGATACCCAAGTACCTGATCTTGCAAGAGGTGAAGTAGATCCAGGCTATGTCGCATGATTCAAAAAAAGGAATTTCATTAATGTGGTACTAGAGCCCGAGCTAAAAAGGCCAGCCAAAAGGCCTCACATTCAAGATTTCGATGACAAAGTCCAAGAACGGTTGACCTGGGGAGAAAACGAAAAGGAATATCAAGCCACTATCCATGCCTTGGAGGAAAATTTGAGAAACCTCGCATTTGACAATTACTTACAGGCACAGGTAGCGGAAGGTGAAAAGAGAAAATTATCTGGAGAGAATGAGGCGCTCCGAGCCCAACTCCGGAACATGAGGATAGCTGCTGAAACGCCTATAAGAAGAGAGAAAAAAAATCTTCAACAACTTAAGAATGAAGTCCACAACTATGCAACTAACTTGATAAAATCCGAAAAAGATTTTATAGATGCTCAAACAAAGTTAGCTAAAGGAGCATAAGAACATTCCCACCGTTTGAGAATGAAATATGACAAAGAAATAACAGTTCTAAAGGAAAAGCTGTTTTCCCTTGGGAATGAAATGGTCCAGCAAACCACAGATTTTAAAACAGAAAAAGAGCATTGTGACACACTAATTTGCTAACTAGAAGAAAGCATGAAACAACTATGACCAAAAAAATATAAGCGCACAAGTGTTGGAAGCCCGGGCATAGCAAATTGGGTATCTGCTCCAAGAAAAAGGAGTTATCAGAACCAGGATTAAGGAATATCTGACTATGTTGTGATGAAATGTCACGAGTGTGAAGTCATGACTAGATCCAAATTTTTTGCTTCTATGATGACCTTCATCCACAAAGTAATGGATGCCTTAGACCGTCTTCAAGAAGACATTGCGTGAAGGCCTGCGCAAAGAACACTTAATGCCACGCAGGCTCAAAGAAGACCAGTAGAGGTTCTCATATACCTTTGACTTTCCAGTTTTGGAGTCTGTATTTTATTGCTTTCTAGGAGTTTTGTTCAAAATTGTTTTGTCGTTATTTTGAGTCTGTTTGTTTTTTTAGTCACCAATACTTCTGTTATAGAAAACCAAAAAAAAAAGAGAAGAAGAGAAAAAGATGTATTGTTAATAAAAAATGTGTCTTTGCTACTTCGAATTTAGTCCCTGAACTACGTAGTGATCTGATTCATGCGGCGTCATGATACGTAAAAAATCCACATAGGATTCGACCATAGTCATAAAAAGAGATAAATAAATTAATAAAGTAAAAGGGAGATCACAAAGCTGGGTTGAAACACACAGCCGTCGCAGGAAATTAGAAAAACGTTTAACTATTTAGGTGCATTGCATCCCCCAATATGTGATTCCCTCTGTGTTAAATGTCTCAAGCTAACCAATTTATTGTGTATGCTTTAAAAGAACAGGTTCTATTTTTAGGTGGTTGGTTTTATGGTGGTAATTTGGCTTCACACCCTTATTTCACGAGATCTAAAGGAAGTATCACCATTGTCACGACCGAAAATCCTTAAGGCCGTGATGGCGCCGGACACAAGTCAGGCAAGCCAAAACATTAACTAATCGAAATAACTTTCCGTTTAAAAACATTTATGAAAACACTTCCTTTTACTTCAATACATAATAACCAAATAAAAGTCTGATAATGGTTTAAAAGATTACACTTAAGCAATTATATCCCAATACATATCCCAAAACCCGGTGTCACAAGTACATGAGCAACTTCTAAGAATTTATGCAATTAAATATCGCTTTCCCGAGGAACAAATTGGACAAAGGCTCAACATAAGTTATAAATACATAGGAGGGAAACTCTGTCAGTTGCGGAACGCCTCCGGATAAGTGCATCCCGTACAAGTCTCCAAGTAAATCACTGTGCTATGAAGGTACCTGTGCAACAAAATGCACAGCAAGTGTAGCATGAGTACATAAACATATATGTACCCAGTGAGTATCCCGTCTAATCTGGAATAAGTAGTGACGAGAGGTCGACTTGACACTCACTAAGGTCCAATAATATAAATGGGATAGAATATGATGAAAGCGGTAGGCATGTGAAGGCAGTTAAGCAACAAAATATATATATGAGGCACAGAATTCCGAGTAATTTTTAAAAAAAAAAGAGTGGATAAGTAGTTTCTCTATCATTTTTCCCCAAATATCTGTCAAGTCCTTATCCACGAAGTTATTTAACAATATATATCCTTAAATCAATTTAACAATTTAAGTCACAAGGGGTATGTCATATGTATATATGCCGAGGATCGTTCGGCCCGAACCAACAATAAAAATAGATTGTGCACTGCCGAGGATCGAACGGCCCGTCCCATAAGTGCATTCTTACAAATTAATCATAAAGATTCCCCCACTCGCGAATCATACATGCGACTCGGGTGCTGACACGTTTATACATAATTAACAGAAATGTCCCCTCAAACGTGAATCATACATGCGACTCGAGTGCTGACACTTATATATAATAAACATATAGCTTCAATCGATCGCGAATCATACCTGCGACTCGAGTACTGACAATTATATATAATTAACATATATATATATATATATATATATATATATATATATATATATATATATATCGAATTTATCAATAAGCTCAGTAGAGGCTATACTTGTAACAAGGATTAATTCACTGGAAATTCAGGGGCAACTCTCTACCATTTGCATACTAGTTCAAAGATAATAAGCATACTGGTTCAAAGATAATAAGCAACTCAAAGTTTGGCTAAAGATACATATAAGGCACGTAATGCCATGCTCGTGAGTCCTAAAACTACCCGACATGATATAATAGTCGCTACATACGAACTCTCGTCACTTTGTATGCACGTAGCCTCCAAAACAATTACACACTGCACGTAGAACACCTATGGGGGCAATTCCTTCTTACAAGGTTAGAAAGGAGACTCACCTCGCTTCGAAGATTCATACACGACTTCCAAGCCTCTATGTCGACTTCAATGGATGCACAACGCCCCCAAATTATCCAAATAATGATAAACCAATAAAAATATACTCAAAATTTGTTAAAATTTAGATTATATAAACTCCCATCTCCGCTCAGGGAATTGACCAAAATGCCCTCGGGCCCACATGCCCGGATTTCGAAATTTCTCGAAGATAAATTCTACGCATAACTTTACTAACTCAAATATAAAATTTGTTACATTTTTCATGCTCAAATTCATGGTAAAAGTCCAAAATTCCAAGTTCTAGGTCTTCCCCAAAAATCCCAAATTTATACAAATTTTCCATGTCTAAACATATGTAAGATCACATATTTAACTCAAAAATAGGAAGAAATCACTTACCTTGTGTTGCTTGGTGAAAATCCCTCCTTGAGCTCTCCAAAATCATCCAGGCCAAATGAAAGAAATGGGCAAAAATTTGTGTTTAAAACAATCTGCCCATGCTTCATCGAGTTGTACCTTGCGCTTGTGTTGTGCAGGTTGTACATCCTGTTTTAATTTTTCATTGTTGAACACCTTCTGTTAAAACACTCATAACTAACAAAAAAATTGAATAATTAGAAACTAGACTCGAAGATCATTAATTTGATAGGTTTTACACCATCTAACTCTTTATATATCCCGAGATATCATCTTCTAATGTCGGCTCCATGCATCAGAAAATTCTGGCGAAACTGCTCCACCAGCCATCTTGAATCGGTCATAACATTTTTTACAAAACTCCAAATGACAAATGGTTTAATGTTTTGATAACTAGACTTAAAGATCTAAAATTTTTATGTTTTGTAAGTGTTCAGATTCCTTATCGATTCCTATATCTACACTTCCAAAATTAGCTCTTCGCTGCAAAAATTGCTGCCCAAAACAGATTTGCTGCAGAATTTTCAGCAGCTATTTTGGTCCGAAATCCATTCCGTTAACCTTCCGAAATCTACCCGAGGCCGTAGGGACCTTAACCAATTATACCGACATGTCCCAAAACATGATACGAACTCGCTCGACGCATCAAATAACATCAAACAACGTCGAAATCATGGATCGCACTCCAATTCAAGCTTTATGACCTTTGAAATTTCAAATTTCTACATCCATTGCTGAAACCTATCAAATCACGACTGATTGACCCCAAATTTTTCACACAACTCATATTCGATATTACGGACCCACTCTAACTTTCGGAATTGGAATCCGACCCGATATCAAAAAGCCAAACTCTCGGTCAAACTTCTCAAAAATCTTCAAATTTCTATCTTTAGCCAAATGACGTCAAAATGACCTCGGATAACCGAATTCACTTCCGATCGCACTCCCAACTTAAGCCTTACGAAATGAGAATTTTCCTTCCAATTTGACTCAAAATCCCAAACGTCTCTATAACACTGAGATGCCTTCCAACCCAAACATTTAAAATTGTTTTAAAATACTAACTTCCACAATATACACCGAAATGCTCCCGGGTTATCCAAAACCCGATACGGACATACGCCCAAGTTTGAAATCATCATACGAACCTGCTAGAACCTTACGAAATGAGAATTTTCCTTCCAATTTGACTCCGAACTTCCCGAAGTTCAACACCGACCACACCTACGAGTCATAACACCTTAAACGTAAGATGCTCATGACCTCAAATGACTGAACGATGCGCTAGAGCTCAAAACGACCGGTTGGGTCGTTACACTCTCCCCCAGTTAAACCGACGTTTGTCCTCGGACGTGCTAAGAACTTCTCTGGAGTTGTCCGAAATCACCGTTTAATATTTCAAGCACCTGCCCGTGCTACCACAACCTAGTCGAGCACAATAGCTTGATCAAGTCTGGAGATTTCTTCAGTATCCATATAATAAGCTCAGAATTCATTCAGACACCTGGAATTTTCTCTAGCCAGGCCTAGTTCCAATATATAAGAACTACATCAACTAGCACATGATATACCAGATCATAACTGCATTCCCTTGCTGATTAGGTACCATGCACCGCACAACTCATCATCTGACCAAAATGACGCTTCTTGAACCTTAATAGCCAAGGTCCATGAATCTGAAGCACCTAATGCACCTCATAACAAACATACATACACCCTGCTATAATGCTGACCATACCACCACAACGGAGGAAACCTGCAGAAATTCATACTCGACTGCAGAGTTAACAAATCCTTGAATACCTCATCTTGACTAGAATCATCACTTCATTATGAATCAGAATAATAGTATTTGTTCCTTAATATACACTTCACATAACCTCATCACACTTATCCCTGATCCAATAATCTCGTCTCACCCTGTACGAACTACTCAGACAACAAACCACCCCAACATGACCAACAACCTCACATGATACAACATCGCGTGCCACCCGATCCTATCATAAATCTCACATAAGGAAATATATATACAGAGCTAATTTTCTCACTATCACAATTTACTGAATATCGATCATAATCACGCTAAGTGCATAATACCATCTTGGGAGACTGATAAAGCCGTAGGCTACATAACTCAAGCACAACTGAGGTGCGATATATATATATATATACACTCTAGATCTGAAGAGCTATCCTGCTGTAGGTTGATTTCCCAATGCACACGCAAGTGTACGTGGTCGACAAGTAATATAGGATTTTA
>ML391621.1:3839-45125 GCA_005239525.1 Nicotiana knightiana
AAAAAAACCCCCCCCCCCCCATTAAAAAAAACCAGCACCCCCCCCCCAATTGTTGACAAAAAAAAGCTCGAGTGGAGCCCACCAGTGCCACAAAAAGTATAGATTCTCGGTCCCACGTCCTAGCTAAAGCGTTATCTCGGAATGGGTTGCTTGTTTCGGCTCCAAATCACCAAATTTTCAACTTTCCAAAAATTTTAAATCGAGGTATTCCGACTTAGTTTTTACTAAAACTTGTATAAAAAAGGCATATTAGTTGTTTTTAATGTGCTCTATGTTATATTGTGATTGTTTTGTGATTTAACTAATTTGTTGTTATTTATCTGGACTATAGTATTAGTGTGCTAAAAAATTAGTAAAATAGAGAAATTATTGTTAGTTATTAAATAAATGTTAATTAGTGTGGTATATGTATTTTGTGATTGTTTTGTAATTAAATTTATTTTTTATTTTTATGCGATTTAGATTATTTATTTGCTAAAAGTTTAGTAAAATAGATAAATTATTACTTTAGTTCCCTTTAGCGGTATCTTGTGGCCTAATGTAGTGCTCGTATTTGAAATTTAGTACCCTTTTAGAGTAGTAAAATGTAGTGCTCTTTAGCGTAGTATCCTTATAGTTATTGAAATTAATCATTTAAGTATCTATTATACCCAAAAATACGTCAAAAAAGCTGATAGTTCAAACGCAAACTCTCTCCAATTCTAATCAACAAACGTAAGAAAATAACATGAAAAAACAACAATATTTTTCAAACTAAGTATTGTTATATAAATATTTAATAATTAAATCTTGTATAGTTATAGAAATTAATTATTTAATTTTATAGTCAAAAATAAGTGAGTAACGAACAAAAATATAAAATAATAAAACTAACATATTAAATAATAAAACTAACATATAAAATAATAAACTAACATATAAACTAATAAAATAACAGACATATTGAGTGATAAATCGGAGAAATTTTTTCATCATGAACACAAGAATTGAGGATACCTTGGTGCTACTGGGCCTCAAATATCGAGTCTGGAACTAAAATGTGAATATTTAATAATTAAATCTTGTATAGTTATGAAAATTAATTACTTAATTTTATTATAGTAAAAAATAGGTGAGTAACAAACAAACATATAAATATAATAAAACTAGCATATAAAATAATAAAACTAACATATTAAAGCAAAATATAAAATATAAAATTATAATATTGAAAATGCGTCAACATAATTAACAATATAGTAACAATAACATATAAAAATATAATGTTGAAGGTATATATTTAAGAAATGAAAAAGAAAAATAATGTAATTAATATTTTTCAATTTATAGTAGTTGTCATGGAGGTTCCGCCTTTGCATCCCGAACCTGCCTCGCTAGAGCTACTGCTGCTACAGGCCGAGCATAGGTCTTCCTACATATGGGAGGGACAGTTTTTCGCCCAGACTTTCCACGCCAGGAGAATAGATGATATGTGGAACTTTCTTAGGGCCTACCATCTCCATCCTCGTATAGTCAGACGCCTCCAGGATACGGGTTTTTATAGGATTGTTGAGATCGATCGGCTGCAGCTGGATTGCTCGTTGATCACGGCTCTGATAGAGCAGTGGCGGCTGGAGACGCACACATTCCATTTTCCCATTGGCGAGGCCACTATCACGCTTCAGGACGTGGAGGTCTTGTTTATGTTTCATGTTGATGGACACATTGTTGCTTTGCCGAATGCCATCAGAGAGTATACGGGTTTGCAGTACCTGGAGATGCTGCAGCGGCACTGATTTCCAGTCATCGGATGAGGCTGCATTGATTGGGGTTAGTCGTCTGCAGTTGATGCTCGTCCGACAGCATCTAGATGCAATGCACGCTGACATCATAGATGATACACCGGAGCTTCATATTCACCAGTACACGAGGTTACTGTTGATGCTTATGTTAGGAGGGATTTTGTACCCGAACACTTCAGGAAACCTAGTTAGCTTGAGATTTCTTCATCATCTTGAGCTTCTAGATGATTTACATCATTACAGCGGGGGTGATGTTGTTCTAGGTTAGTTGTATAGGTAGATGTGATGGGCGAGCATGGGCACCCAGCGAGACGTTGTAGAATTTTTGCCGTTGTTGCAGGTGAAAACATAGTCGAATACTCTCTTCATTATAACATATCTAGTAAAAATATACCTTAAATTTTATGTCCACATTGTATATTAGGTTTGGTCCTAGGAGCAATTCCTGCAGTTGCAACCACCTCTACCACCCTTAGCTCCGGATGCACCACCTCCGTTTCTCCCTTTAGCTAGGAGGTGGGTTGATAGGCGAAGATATCGACGGGAGTACGAGGCTCGACATAATCTCCCCTATTGCAAGGATTTGTTGGATTTGGTGGAGGGTGCACAAGTAACTGTATACCTAAGTTTACTTGGCCTGGCTCTATATGTGTTGTGTATACTCACGTTTCTTGTTTTTACTTAATAGTTCATTTGGAGGTCATACAGCGATGAGCTAATAGCTGGTTTTCTCGATTATTACTCGGCCAGCCAAATTATGTATCTCGATACTGTTGAGCATCATGTTTTTTTGCACCGACTGAGTCCTTCGCCGGTTTGGTCGACTACAGCTTGTACCTCTACTGCCCGCTTGGCATATGACACATCACCATTGGGATAATCGTTCCAGGGTGGACCAGACATATGGGGCATGGCTAGAGGCACAGATTGATACTTGGGACCAGCAACATGACCTGCTTCCCCCCCCCCCCTCCACTTGACCGGACGGATGGTGAGCATGACTATATTGGGTGGTACCATATCGTTACCCGAATTTTCATTGGGAATCTTGTTTATCACGCTGAGGGTCGGTACATTCCATACGTTGGGAGGCACGAGGCACTAGTATGTTATTTGGTATACTTACTTATAACGTTAACCTAGTGTTCCGTAATTTATATTTTGCATGTTGTGCAGGTTATTGGCCTACATCTGTTCCACCAGTTGGAACTGCAGATGCGGCAGCATACCGGCGAGGGAGCAGCCTCTTTGCATGAGTATGGCTGGCAGGTTATAGATCTGGCATCTCGGATATTGAGGCGAGCCCGAGATGATGAACGCTTAGGATACGAGGCTGAGTATGTGGCGCCAAACCAGTACCATCATAGGCGGCAATGGAGCCGGAACGTGTTCGACGTGGCAGGCGTGCCCAGAGAGGTAGGGATGTCCCACAAGGTAGGGGTATCCCACGAGGAAGAGGTGTCACACGAGGTCGTGAGGGTTGGCGAGGAGGTGGTCCCTAGCAAGGGGGCATTGAGGCGCCTGTTGAGGATGTTGGAGTTGATTAGCCGGGTGACCACCGTTGATACCCAATTTTGCCCTCATATTTTTCCAAACAGTATATATAATTTCAAAATGTCATTTTGCATCATAACATAGTATACAAGAGTCATATGAGCATTTTCTATAATTTTTCTTAATTTTCAGAGTTTAAAATTAATTTTCTTGTATTTAATTTGCTTGAATATTTACTAATTATTCCTTTAAATTATTTTGTGATGACCTAATCATTAAAAAACTATATCTTGCATCCACATACATGTTTCAAATTTTTTTTTACTTTATTTTATATAATTATGCTTGTATCTTTAGGCTATTTACACAATCTTGCGATAATGGTCTATATTTTGCAATTTATTGCATTTGTCATTTTATTCAAGGTCCAAATAAGTTTCTATATTTTTATAACCTTCTACTATTATTTTAAAATATTAATTTACATAAATAGCATTTTTTTATTTAACTATTTTTATTAAATTATTTTCCCCTTAATCTCTTATTTTTAAAATCTTTTCCAAATTAGTCTAATTTCGGACCAATTAAGGTCCAAATGAACCAACCTACTCTGATTAACCCCAGAAGCCCAAGCCCAAGCCCAAGCGACCCAATAGGCCTGCTCAGTCCAAAATCCGACCGAGGTCCGTTTAAATCTCAGTCGTTGATCAAAAGCGATCAACGGCTCATAACAACCCTACTCCCTTTCCTTATATCCCCCATAACCTAACCCTAATCCCCACTTCCTAAAGACAGCTACCTATATTATCTTTGTTCCTCTATTCCCCTTCACAAACGCTAGTCGCCACATCCTCTAATTCTCCCCGATTCCGACCCTGATATGGAATCCTCTTACGATTTTCCTTCCATATATGCTCCATCTCCGTCCTACTTACACGATTTTGGTATCACTTACTACTTGCCTATTTTTGGAAAGTACCAGGCCTAGAATTATGTGTAAACCATCTTTAATCTTCAAGATCTAGACGGTATGAAGCCGATTCCGTCTATATACATTCATGGCCAGGGGAAATGAAGTCGATTCACCAAAATCTTTGGTCGATTCTCTGATTTCTGTCGAACTAAGATTTTAAATTTGTATACTTTTCCTTTAACTCATTCCATTACTGATTGCATGTGATATTTTCTTACCATAGATCGTTTTCCTTGTTTGTTTGTCCGACTCCTACCACTATATAAACCTCTCCCCAATTCCCCTTTTAAAAAAATGGGAAAAAAACCTAAGTTATCATTGTTATTGCACTCAATACATCTCTCTCACCCGTTCATCTTCTCTGAAATACTTGGCTATTTGGCCGGCTGAAAGCCAATGCCATAATATTAGCAACCTCCTCCAGTGCAAGCACTGCTCTGGGTCCTTACGAGACTCTTGTGAACTCTGAAGAATCGGAGACCTGGGATTCTTACGACCAGTATTCTAAGCTCTTTTTTATTCTTTTGCTCGTCTAATTTTGCTACTTGTTAGTGATTTTAACCCTTGCAATGTTAAATTTTTTTTTCTACATACCTATATGTGTTTGAATTCTGTGAGCATTATTTAGTAGTGAATACCTGATATTGCACTGCTATGATATCGTTCAATACTCCCCTGTCATTATATTTTTTTGATAGTTGAATGAGTTTTAGTACATGTGATAATTTCCTTCTTCTTCTTAGTTTGTGTTAGGCTAATATGTGTTCTTCACTTTGGCCTACACTTCTATGTTGGTTTTCCTTGTTCTCTTCTGGAATCAGTTTTGTACCTCTATATTTTTTCTAGCATCTGAACATATTTTAGTTTTGAGTTTCAATGCATGCTTATTGTAACGACCCGACCGGTCGTTTTGAGAATTTAAGCTTCGTTCAGTTGCATAAAGCCTTGTGCAGCTTCACATTATGTATATCGACCTGCGTTCATAGTTGGATTCTATTACCGGACGATTCGGATCAAATTGGAAGGATTATAGTTTTGGAAGTTTAAGCGATGGGAATTTGACCGGAATTTGACTTTTTATGTAAATGACTCCTGAATGAGTTTTGGATGATGTCAGTAGCTTCGCATGGTGAATTTGGACTTGGGCGTGTGTCCGGATTAGGATTTGGAGGTATGTAGGGTGATTTGAAGCATTTCGGCAAAAGTTTAAGTTGGAAAGTGGAAAGGTTTGACCAATGGTTGACTCTGGTGATACTGGGGTCTGAATGCGATTCCGAGAGTTGGAACAGCTCCGTTATGTCAATTGTGACCTAGTCTACAAAATGTGGCGTCATTACGGGCTGAATTGATAGGTTTCGGCACGAGTTTTAGAAGTTGGAAGAATTGAAAGTTCATAAGCTCGATTCATGGGGAGATGCATAGTTTCGTCGTGGTTTGATTTGATTTGAGGCCTCGAGTGAATCCGTGTTAGGGTATAGAACTTTTTGGTATGCTTGGACGGGGTCCTGAGGGCCCCGGGTATGTTACGGACGAGTTTTGGATGATTTTTCATGGTTTTGGAGAGGCTGAATTCTGGAGTAATCACACCTGTGGACCCTGGGCGTAGGTGCGATGGTTGCAGGCGAAGAAGGAGGCGCAGGTGCGATAGGAGTTGTACTGGGCAGTCTTCGCAGATATGGAGAAATGGTTCGCGCATGTGGCCCTGCAGAAGCGGATATTTGGGCACAGAAGCGAGATGGAGCGCAGGTGCGGTTGGTCATGCGCACCTGCAGTTGCGCAGAAGCGGCTATTTTTGTCGCAGATGCGGCCACGCTTGGGCAGAGAGTTTATATTCGAGGGTTTGCCATTTACTCCATATTTTGACTTGTAGAGCTCGATTTTGAGCGGTTCTTGGTGGGTTTTTCAAGTAATTTGATTGGGTAAGTGTTCTTCACCTTGTATGTATTCCATGCATTTATCTTCAATTCTATCATTAGATTTGTGTTTTGGGTTGAGCAAAATGTTGTTTTTTGAAGAAAATTTCTAAGATGAAAAATCATGATTTGAGGGACGAAATTGTATCGCAATTTGATAATTTTTGTATTGTCGAACTCATATTGGAACGGGTATTCGAATTTTGTTAAATTTGTCAGATTCCGAAGTATGGGCCCGGGGGTCGACTTTTGGACCAATTTTTGGATTTTGTTAAAAATTTAGACTTTATGATCCGGAATAGTTTCTTAAAGTTGTAGATGTGTTTTGAAGTTATTTTAGTTGGATTTGAGCCTCCCGGAGGTGTATTCACCCGAGGAGTTCATTTTAGAGTATCGGGTTGACGTCTTTGAGGTAAGTATCTTGCCTACCCTTGTGGGGGGGACTACCCCTTAGGATTTGAGTCTTCTATGTTGATTGTAATCCGTGTACGCGAGGTGACGAGTGCATGCTCGGACTTATTTGTGGGAAGTTAGCCTTTTTTAGGGTTCTTAGGTCCTTATATTTATCGTGTATGAAGTTGTTCTTGATACATTTGAGTTCCTATTTGCTAGTCTCATCTCTACATGCTTTGATTAGAGATAATTGCTTTAGGATTCACTCTTACTGTCTATTTTGACCCTTATTTGACTTAACTAAAGATTTTACCTCTTTTATTGTCATGCTATATTGTCATAAATGCTTATCTTTAATTGAAATTATTATTATCTCATCCTTTAATTGTTTAATCTTCATGGGAGTTATGATTATCTTTTGTTGCTTACCCTTATTTGAATTGTTGAATATCCCTCATAATTGATCAACCTCAGATAACCTATATCTTAGTTGACTTGCCTTTATTTGGAAGTATTTGACTCGTGTTGGATTCTTTTTGTTGACTTGAATATTGTGGAATCGTTGCTACATTTTTTTTTCCTTGTTAAGTTGTTCTCTTTGCGCCTAGAATTCTTCAATGTGGCTATTCCTTGTGAATGAGTTCTACCGTTCTTTGTGATTTAAAGTTCTTGAGTTGATTTACTCGTCGTACTTTGCATTACTGTCATTTTTTCTTTGTACTTATTATGGTGATGTACGATGTTTATGTCGTGCTATAGTTGTTATCTCTGTTGGTTGCGCTGCATATTTAAATTGGGACTACGGAACTATATTCCGGGAGATCCCCATGTACTGCATATTTACTTTGGTACTACGGAACGGTATTCCGGGAGATCCTCCTGCACCACATATTTATTTTGGGACTACGGTCGTATTTTCTGGGAGATCCCCCTGCCTTGCATATTTACTTTGGGACTATGGACGTATTCCGGGAGATTCCCCAGTACTTATTTATTTTTGGACTACGGACGTATTCCGAGAGCTCCTCATGTAGTGCATATTTATTCTGGGACTACGGACGTATTCTGGGAGATCCCCCTGTACTACATAGATACTTTGGGACTACGTGATGGTATCCCAGTAGATTTTCCTGTTGTTATATCTGTGTTTGAAGCTGTTAATCTTCTATGCTTAGGTGTCACATAGTGACTTATACTCGAAGGACATTTGTTTGAAAAGCTTATATTTGAAAAGTATTGTTCCTGAAAGAACTATGTTCGAAGGATATTTATTTGAAAAGCTTATATTTCAAAAGTATTGATCCTGAAAGAACTATGTTCGAAGAATATTTATTTGAAAAGCTTATATTTGAAAAAGTATTGAACTTGAAAGAACTATGTTTAAAGGATACTTATTCGAAAATCATATATTTGAAAAGTATTGATCTTGGAAGAAATATGTTGAAAGGATATTTATTCGAAAACTTTATATTTGAAAATTATTTATCTTGAAAGAGCTATGTTTGAAGGATATTTATTTGAAGGAAGTATATCTCAAAAAGAATTTCTTATTGAAAAGGATTTTATTCTAAAGACCTCAATTTAAAAACTTACGGGTGAAAGTTTACACTTACAAGATTTGACTAATTTATTGGGTTTTGTCGGCTATGACCGAAATTGAAAATTATTGCAGTTGTTGAGTTACTACTTGCCTTTACTGTATTGTGATTTTCGGATTTGGTTTGTGTTTTCGTTTGTTCTTCTATGTCTTATTATGGTGTTGCTCTATTACTTGCTATTTTTTTCTTCCTTACTGCAGTTGCTAGGTTGTTAGACATATCGCGTAGTCTTATATAGATGTCATGTTTTGTCATTCCTATACTTATGTTGTTCAGTTTATTAGACCAATGAGTGTCTTGCCTAGTCCTCGTCACTACTTCACCGAGGTTAGTCTTGATACTTACTAGGCACCGTTGTGGTGTGCTCATACTACACTTATGCACATTTTGTGCAGATCCAGGTATTGATCGTTAGTAGTTGTGCAGATCCTTGCTGAGCAAACTCAAGGTAACCCTGCTGCATTTGCATGCTTCGGAGTCACCTTCTTACTTTGTATTCAAACTGTTTTTACTCATTTCTAAACATTTGTATTTAGAATTTGTAACAAACTCTGTAGAGCTTATGACTTGTACTACCAGTTTTTTGGAAATTTGTAAATTCTGTAGAGATTTCTATATCGAGACTGTTAGATTTCCTTTATTATTGTTGTTATTCAGTAAATGTCAGGCTTACCTAGTCCATAAGACTAGGTTCCATCATGATACCCAACGGAGGGGAAATTGGGACATGACAAGTTGGTATCAGAGCTCTAGGTTTATAGGTGTTATGAGTCATAAGCGAGTTTAGTAGAGTCTTGCGGATCGGTACAGAGACGTCTGTACTTATCTTCGATAGGCTACAGAACTATTAGGAATATTTCACTTCCTTCATTCCTATCATGCGAATTCATTGATCTTGAAGTTTGAAATTTATCATTCCATTCTCTCACAAATGGTGAGGACACGAGCTGTGGTTCCTGATGATATTACCCCCGGAGCAGATGTCGCTAGGGTCAGAGGCAGAGGCTGACGAAGAGCACGTGCCTAAGATAGGGCACCAACCAGAGCAGCATTTGAGGAGCCGGCATTAGTTGCATATAGGGTTGGGGGGCAAGTATCGGAGGCGCCTGTTGTTAATCCCGGATTTCAGGAGACTTTAGCATAGTTCCTGAGCATGTTTGGTACATTGTCTTAGGCGAGATTGGTTCTGGATGCACTAGCTACTTCACAGATCAGGGGAGGATCCTAGAGTCCCATCGCCCACACTCCAAAGCAGCGAGTTCACGTTGGTCAGGTTCCAGGTGTCAGGGTGACACAGCTTGTGATTCCAGTTCAGCTCATGATTAGGGCATCCGAGGAAGGGCAGCTTAGATTTGCAAGGTTCAAGGGATAACCCTCCTTCATTCAACGGTATGGCTTCGGAGAGTTCACACGGTTTTCTAGAGGAGTGCCATAGCATCCTCTGCACTATGGATATTGTTGAGACGAGTGGGGTTCCTTTTACTACGTTCCAGCTTAAGGGAGAAGCTAATCTGTGGTGGCGGGCATATGAGTTGGGTAGCGCGGTTGACGCAGCTTCACTTCCATGGGTTCAGTTTTCAGATATATTTTTGGGAAAGTTTTTACCTCAGTCCCTTCAGGATACATGGCGCGCGAAATTTGAGCAATTGCGTCAGGGCACTATGTCAGTATTAGGGTATGCCATCAGATTCAATGATTTGGCTAGACGTGCACCTGCCTTGGTCGCTACAGTTAGAGGGCGGGTTCGTAGATTCATTGAGGGGCTCAGGCATGATATTCAGTTCATCATGGCTCGAGAGTTGGAGTCATATGTCTCATTCCAGAAGGTGGTAGGGATCGCTCGTCGACTTGAGGGCATGTGGGATCGGGAGCGAGAGGGCAGACGAGATCAGGAGAGAGAGTAAAAAGAGGAGAGGAGGCCTCGTAGATCGAAGAGATCTACTAGTCCTTATTTTGGAGGTAGAGTACGACATGGTAGAAGTTTTGTGGGTCAGCTAGTTAAGTTTGCACTTCCTGCATCGCGCAATGTTTCAGGTGCTCATGGGTCTCGGAGTACTCATACTGCTCTGTTTCCACTGCCACGTCAGCATAGAGGTTGCTTTGAGTGTGGAGATATCATCCACATGGTGAGAGATTGTCCTAGGCTTCGGGCAGGTGTGTCACAACAAGTTATTCAGGTGAGTAGAGGGCGCCCAAGAAGGGGAGGCCCGGTTCGTTGATGTGTTTCATATAGTAGGCTGGAGACTGTTGTGCCAGATATTATCATACATGTATATTTTGATTTGTTACAATAGGGGAACCATTTGCATTTCATTATAGTTCTGCTGGTCGGAACGAGTTCCTTATTTGTTGCTTCATTTATGAGTGAGTTTCATGCTTTGCACTCTATTTTTGTGTTTGCTCCTATTGGGAGATTCTATGAGTGGTAGCCCGTGTCTATCATTTTTTTATTCATCGTCGAGAGTGGTGAGACTAGAAGTGAGTCCTTGTTGTTTATCATGGTAGGCTTGATGTGACTTTTCCTGAGTATTTTGGTTTCGAGTTGTGACTTGATACTCTACCGGGGTGAGATTTCAGTGAGTGTTGTGATTTATTGGCAGAGCTGAGTTAGTGGAAGGTTTTAATTGGTATGATATATATTCGATATGTGATTTAGAGTTGAGGGAGAGACCCTCGTTATCTCTTGTGATTCGATATGTTTGAACCGGGCTGAGTACCGCTGTGGAAGTTATATTAGGAGGAGATCCTTGTGATTTGTTCATATGTGTTAATTATTTCCTTTTTATGTTGTTTTTTTAGGTTATTATTGATAGAGAGTTGTGGTTTTCGGGCTTGTTTGGTAGTTCCCTTATGTGTTTCTCTTTTCATATTCAGTCATTTTCGTTCTATGCTTCTTGAGTTTTAGCCTGCGGGTTGTGTGCCCGGTGGTGTTAGTTGTGGCTTGGTGATTCAGGTGTCTAACTATGAGGTCTTCGTGTTTCTTGCATCATTATCAGTGTTATGGAGGTTTGAAACAGAGTTCTATCAAATATGAGGCTAATTGCCAGTGTTGGGTTGATTTCGGGCAACTATTGTGATCATGAGTGTTATTATAAGACTATGTGTGGTGTGTTATATTGTGTGGTCGTACCTTGTGGGTGTAGGAATGAGTTGATGCAGCTGGTTGAGACTGATACCGGATATAGATTTAGAATCGAGTCTTTTGGAAATGAATAAAGGTGAGAATTTTGGCTATAAGGCTTATCGGTGTTGGTACAAAGACAAAAATTGCAGTGGAGATGGTGTCGTCGGGCTTATGTAGAATAGGGTGATGTGGGATCACCCCCGAGTGTATGTTGGAAGTGTGAATTCAGTCATTTGGGGACGTCGAGGCGATCTTGGAACGTTTGAGGATGAACGTTATTTTAAGAGAGGAGAATGTAGCGACCCGACCAGTCGTTTTGAGATTTTAAGATCCGTTCGGTGGAACAAGGCCTTGTGCAGCTTCACATTATGTATATCGACCTGCGTGCATGGTTGGATTCTATTACTGGATGATTCAGAGTCGAATTGGAAGAAGGATTCTAGTTTTGGAAGCTTAAGCGGTGGGAATTTGACTGGAATTTGACTTTTTGTGTAAACGACTCCTGAATGAGTTTGGATGATGTCAGTAGCTTGGCATGGTGAATTTGGACTTGGGTGTGCATCCGGATTTAGATTTAGAGGTCTGTAGGGTAATTTGAGGTATTTCGGCGAAAGTTTAAGTTGGAAAGTGGAAAGGTTTGACCAATGGTTGACTCTGGATATACCGGGGTCGGAATGCGATTCCGAAAGTTGGAAAAACTCTGTTATGTCAATTGTGACATGTCTACAAAATTTGGCTCCATTGCGGGCTGAATTGATAGGTTTCGGTACGAGTTTTAGAAGTTGGAAGAATTGAAAGTTCATAAGCTCGATTCATGGTGCGATTCGTAGTTTTGTCATGGTTTAATGTGATTTGAGACCTCGAGCGGTTCCGTGTTAGGGTATAGAATTTGTTGGTATGCTTGGACGGGTTCCCAAGGGCCCCGGGTGTGTTTCGGATGAGTTTCAGATGATTTTTCATGGTTTTGGAGAGGCTGAGTTCTGGTGTAATAGCACCTGCGGACCCTTGGCGCAGGTGCGATGGTCGAAGGCGAAGAAAGAGGCGCAGGCGCGAGAGGAGCTGTACTGGGCAGTCTTCGCAGATGTGGAGAAATGATGCATGCATGCGGCCCCGCAGAAGCGATATAGAGCGCAGGTGCGGTTGGTCATGCGCACCTGCGATTGCGCAGAAGCAGCTATTTTTGTCGCAAGTGCAGTCACGCCTGGGAAGAGAGTTTATATTCTAGGGTTTTCCATTTTCTCTATATTTTGACTTGTAGAGATCGGCTTTGAGCGATTCTTGGTAGGGTTTTCAAGCAATCTGATTGGGTAAGTGTTCTTCACCTAGTGTTCCATGAATTTATCTTCAATTTTATCATTAGATTTGTGTTTT
The DNA here is from genome assembly GCA_005239525.1 of Nicotiana knightiana. Classification (NCBI taxonomy): domain Eukaryota; kingdom Viridiplantae; phylum Streptophyta; class Magnoliopsida; order Solanales; family Solanaceae; genus Nicotiana; species Nicotiana knightiana. The sequence continues at coordinate 16,487 of ML391621.1, forward strand.
GGGTTGAGGAAAATGTTGGTTTTTGAAGAAAAATTCTAAGATGAAAAATCATGATTTGAGGGACGAAATGGTACCGGAATTTGATAATTTGTGTATGGTTGAACTCATATTGGAATAGGTATTCAGATTTTGTTAAATTTGCCGGGTTTCGAAGTGCGGGCCTGGGGGTCGACTTTTGGATCGATTTTTGGAGTTTGTTAAAAATTTAGACTTTATGATCCGGAATAGTTTCTAATAAGTTTTATGTGTGTTGAAGTTATTTTAGTTGGATTTGAGTCGTCTGAAGGTCTATTCACCCGAGAAGTCAGTTTAAAGAACCGGGTTGTCGTCCTTAAAGTAATTATCTTGCCTAAATTTGTGGGGGGGTACTACCCCTTAGGATTTGAGTCTTCTATGTTGATTGTAGTCCGTGTACGCGTGGTGACGAGTTCGTGCTCGAACTTATTTGTGGGAAGTTGGCCTTTTTTAGGATTCTTAGGTCCTTATATTCAACGTGTATGAAGTTGTTCTTGATACGTTTGAGTTCTTATTTGCTAGTCTCACTTGTACATGATTTGATTAGAGATAATTGCTTTAGGATTCACTCTTACTGTCTATTTGACCCTCATTTGACTTAAGTAAAGATTTTACCTCTTCTATCGTCATGCTATATTATCATAACTGCTTATCTTTAATTGAAACTATTATTATCTCATCCTATAATTGTTTAATCTTCATGAGAGTTATGATTATCTTTTGTTTCTTACCTTATTTGAATTATTGAATATCTCTCGTAATTGCTCAACCTCAAAAGGAGTTTAGATAACCTATATCTTAGTTGACTTGCCTTTATTTGGAAGTATTTGACACGTGTTGGCTTCTTATTGTTGATCATATCATTCTTCAAATCTAAATTGATTTCCATCCTACCAATGGGGATTATAACACAACACTATTAGTTAACATTTTATATAAAAAAATATTAACATACATTATTTTCAAAACAATAACTTACAAGTTGTTGACATATCCAGCGTCTGCACCCAACATTACTATTTGACCAACACGGCTTCAAAATCGCATGTTTGCCATAATAACACCTTGGTACGTCATTGCGTCCAGACATTTGTTAATGCAAGAAAAATGAAAAATTTATGGAAATTTTTTCTGTTTGTTTTGGTTAAGCGCAGATAATAACTAAAATGCGCTAGTTATTTATAGACAAGACAACGCACATAACGTAGTATTTCACCGTGTTATGCTTCGCGTGATAATGATTCTTTCGGGTACAATATAACTTTTTCAGAAGATAGCTTTTGCAGAACATCATCTTTTTCAGGTCGACAAAAAAACACACATAACGTGGTATTTCACTGCACTATGCTTCGTGTATTAAAGATTATTTCGGGTACAATACAACTTTTTCAGAAGGTAGCTTTTGCAGAACAACAGCTTTTTCAGGTTGACAAGACAACATACATAACGCGGCATTTCACCGCGCTATGCTTCGCGTGATAATGATTCTTTTGGGTATAAGACATCTGCTTAAACTGAACCAAGCCATTCGTATTTTAGAGACCATTTGAATAAACATTAGAACATCTATTTAAAAAAAGCCACTAACACTTAACAAGTGGTTCAAAAAGAGGCAAAAGGGTGAAGTTAGTTCAACATATCCCCATGGAACACGTTTTAACACTATCGATCCCTACCTTGAAAAAAATATGCTAGGTTTCTACACTGACTTGATTGATGACAAGTGGTATGGTGTTTTTCATCCCTTGAAAAATAAGCCTATCAATATACACACTAATCTCAAAGTTGCAAAGCACATTATTGAGGGCGACACACATTCTACAAAGCCTGAAGGTATGCAAATTTGGGATGAAAAACTGCAATGGGTTCCCTTTTACTCAAAACGGTGTGATTACAAAGTACTATGTCGCTGGCATGGGCTTGTTGTGCCATAAGCACTATCTACAACCTTCCAAACAAACACACACAAATATGAACCGGAAGTGATTCGACATTTGATGAAGGAGATTCTAGACATGGAAAAGGCACTAGATGTTCATCATGCAATGGATGATCTTCACTTCCTGGGAGGAATGGAGGATCAGTACTGTGATTTGTTAGAAAATGGTAAATTGCATAGAGACGATGATTATTCTGTTTTTCCAACATTTGTCGAGTGGGATGGACTGCCTAAGTTTCTACCACAGACGTTGGAGTTACATATTACTGTATAAATCAAGCAAGTGGTCTTATTGATGATAGCGATGAAATACGAGAAATGTGTGTGAATTGGGGCCTAGATTACGATGTCCTCGGTCCCGAAGGGTGCATACACAATGTCGACAAATAGCTTTATCACTTCACTTGATCCAAACAAAATAATGAGTTACTCAAATTGATCCAAACTTTACATATAGCTTTATCGCTTCACTTACAAATCATAATGTGTTGACATCCCATGATGGATATTATCTTGTTGGTGATGACTCCCAGATGGACCACCATGATCCAACTCACCAAAACTAGGCATATTCCAACTGGCGTTGGTTCATAACTTGTAAAATTCATATCCGGCCGGTACCTCCTATGAAATATATGAGTGTTAATACAAATTCAATACATTGAAAAATAAACATCGTAACACAAAGAAAAATTGAAGTTTACCACTCATCTTGTGCATTATATAAAATAGGAGAGAAATTATTTTCTTGTTCCTCATTCATCCTTGGAGATAAGTTTAGATCAGGTCAAACTCTTTCAGCCGGAACCTGTTCTGGTAAAACTGCTCAAAAATAACCACCTGATGACTGAAGGATATCCTTGCTTTGTGCAACCTCATTATTGCCAACGTCTTCAACCTTGACGTACATTTCCAACATTTTTATCACAAGAAATTCCTGGTATTCATCCGGGGTCCTCAAAAAATCTCTCTCAGTTTCATTGTCCTCGATGTTAAACTCGGCATAACAAGCAATCCCTTGCGGAGTGACAAAATACGGATATCTTCCGGTTACTTTAAGGTTCGCCGAACGTCTGCTCACACTCATTTTTTTACATAACAACGATATCAATGTATTGTACTCCATTGTAAGTGGCAACTAACATGACATTATGGAGATAAACTATAGCTTATTGAGTTATTCGCCACCATAACCTCACCCTCCCCCCTCACCCTCACCCTCCCCCTCCCCTCCCAATATAATGAAACTCTTATTCTTCGCTCTTCAGACGTTAAGACAAAAGCAAAACAACTTAACGAACAAATATTTATGAAGACCTGAGAATATTTATGAATGAATTTTTAGAAAATCATTAACTTCTTTAAATAAGGCAAAAACCAGTCCGAAGGTACAATTATTTGAGGTATAGCGCCTTAAATAAGGGCACTATATCCAGTTGAATTGTTGTTATGTCAGTTAAGCCCAGAAGAATTATTGGTTGGCCCACATAATATATATATATATATATAGCACCTTTCAAAAAGGTTTTATATATATAGCGTCTTTTAAAAGGGCGCTATATATACTTAACTAGATAAACGGCCGTTAAGGTATAGCGCCCTTTAAAAGGGCGTTATATCTAAAATGGTCACTAAGTTTTTTTTTTATACCTTATGATTCTTTGAGTCCAAAAAAACCACATTTTGATTCCGGACTCCATATATGCTAACGTTACCATGTCCTCCTTTCGTGTTTCCAATTTCCTATCAAATCATTTCGTATAATAAGACCCTCATAATTTTGAGGCCCACCTGACATGAAATTCAAGAAGACTTCGGATCATGATGTGATATTAACCTAATTGATATTTAGCATTGGCCTCCTTTTTCTTTTCCTTCAAATATTCCTACATCACATTGTCAACACATTACTAATGTAGGTATTTTTGTCGTTCTTCTCTCAAGAAAAGTAGATATAACTATTTTCCTTTTCTTTTCTTTTCTTTTCTTTTTTTATTTTTATGTGAATGACCTTGGAGCTAATTGTGGAAACGGGCAGTCTTCTACTTATGAAAAAAATCCAAAATGAATCTTCGGTGCCATGAAAACTCCAAGATAAAATACAGAATAGATATGGTTTTTGGTCAATTATGAAAGTTGAAACAGATTCATGAGTAGTCCAAAGGCGGATGTAAAATTTGAAGAACATGACAGTACGTACTACTAAACAAAGTAGAAAAAAGAAAGTATTAAATGCAAATTGATCTATGTTTCTTTGAGTAAATAACTCAACATTCAATTAAGTACACCATTCAACTTTTTTGGAACATAACCAGAGTGGATTCAACTAAACTCATAACTTTAGACGCGAAGTGAAAATTTGTATGTAAAAATTCATTAAAATTATTAAAACGGTAGATATGAACTCATAACTTTAAAAATATAATGGGTTCAATGCTAAAAACTTAAAAATTGAATCCGTAAGATTTAAATTATGGATCTGCTGGCAGACTCAATTTTGATTAGTATTCATGCCCAACAACTACACATGCCTAATCTTTTCGATGTGAATTTACTTTTCTTTTAGTTCGTTCAAGAAAAAGGATGATCATTTCTAAATTTGTAAGTAATTTAACTTAAACATTTTATTTTATCTTTAATGAGAAAATAATATATTCATACACAAATATTATGTCATGTTTAATATCAGAACTTTTACAATTATAACCACATAATTTTAAGGTTTGTTTAGGCCTATATATTCCAAAAATCTTTATTTCTTAAATTCTGTACTGAGTGGTTTTACATAAGAACGGAGGAATTAAGGATTCTAACCTTTCATGATTAAGTATTGAAAACTAGATAATATGCAATATCTTCCTTGAACTTTTCAAATATCTTAGATAATAATCCCAAGACATGCACAAATTTAGTTATATATTCTCTTTGTAAAATAGTTGGCATTTTGACTCGCTACCAAGATTTTAGGAAGGCAATTTCGTATGTCCTTTCTTCCATATTTTAGTGAATTCAAATAAGTAAGTTAAGGCCTAGCTCGCTCCTTTTAATTATACTTTATCTTTTGAGTACTAAGATAGAGGTCAATACAAACTCTCACCACTAGGGACGTAAAAGCTTGAGTGGTTGAATTTAATAAATAAAAACCCTGTTTGCAAAATCGATTATATATGGATAATTTGACGTGCGCATTTCCGCCTTTGGTTCCTAAAGCTGTAAGGTGGGGGCTTTTGTATTCGTACTCATTTTTTGTGTCACGTTTTAATTTATATTCGTTTTGTAAAAAAAATTGTACCCGTACCCGATTTTGCGCATAACTTCAGCATGCGGGGCTAAAGTAGCAAAGACAATCACGCAAAACTTCAGCATTCTAGTAGACGGGCATGAAGTAGTTTGCGAAGTTCCCAACAACTTCAGCATACGGGGCTGAAGTTCCCCAGTTATAAAGACAAAAACTTCAGCATACGGGGCTGAAGTTCCCCAGTTTACGAAGACAAAACTTCAGCTCTAGAACAGAAGTTTTGTTTTGTAACTGGGGAACTTCAGCCCCGTATGCTGAAGTTTTGTCTTTATAACTGGCGAACTTCAACTTAACTGGTGAACTTCAGCTCAGCGAGGGAAAGGGAGCTGAAGTTATTTAAGAAATGGGTACAAGTTAAAAAATTTAAAAAAAAATGAATATAGATTAAATGGGGAGCGACCAAATAAGGTGCCCCGTACAATTGTTACTAAAAGGAGGGCTACTGCATTTTATTTGACGTGATTGGGCTCTTTTATACTTCCTCTTCAGGTTGGTTAAACGCACTAAACTATGTTTATTTACATAATTACTAAGCCCCTTTTATTTATTAACTTAATTATTTCTTCCTGTAATACACAAAGTCAGAAATCAAACAGTCTAATTACAGCTTGCAGGAATACATAGAATATGGTGTATTGATGGCCATGAGCAAAATCCGTGCTGCTTGAAAATTTGAAGTTGTTACACCTACATTAACAATGAGACTAACTAGTTCCTTTTCTTTTTCTTTTTTTGGAATTGTGTACGACTATATGAACCTGTTTGGTCAAGCTTCTAAAATATGCTTATTTTGAAAAGAAAAAAAATTGTCGGAAGTGATATATTTAGCTAATCAATTTGAAAAATACTTTTGCTAATATTAGAGCAACAAATTGTACTTGACTGATGTTCTAAAGTGCTTATGGTAAGAAAATACTTTTTTCAGCTTTTGAAATGCAGTTTATGTCATTACTCAAGTGTCACAAGGAAAACCCTAGTGAAAAAGCTCTGGCGACCCACAGGCGACTTCTTGAGAGAGCTTTCATGGCAGTTCAAGCTGGCGGCCAGCCTTCTTTTCTGGCTGGTCAGCCTATTACCAATCTATGATGCTAAATTCAAAGTTGGGGAAGAAACACCAATGGCTATGACTTGGATTTCATTTCCAAGTTTGTTACCAACTTACTTTGTCAAAGAATGTATATTCTCATTAGCTTCCGTCGTGGGGAAGCCATTGCATCTTGATATGGCAACAATTAACAAAACTCGACCAAGTTGTGTAAGAGTAAAGGTGCTAGTTGATCTACTAGCAGACTTACCAAAGTAGGTACATATGGATATAAAGAATGAAGCTACAGGTGATAAAAGGACGGAGTGGGTGAAAATGAATATGCTTTTCTACCCAATTACTGCAATGAGTGTAAATTACAAGAGCATGACGAGATACATTGTTGGAGGTTATATCCTAAATTGATGGAAAACAACAAATACAAACAAACTGTACAAGAGGAAATTGGAGGTATTGTCAAGGCTCCAGTGATATTTCTTAGAAGTGGCAAGGTTGTAGGTGAGGTTGGAGAACAATGGAAGGAGGTTAGGATAATCGCGTAAAGAATGCCAAATAGGATGAGGTGCAAGTTATAACCGGAAAGGAAATATTTTCAACTAATAACGGCGCAGTTCAACAAGTGCAAACGAATAAATTGCAATTTTAGAGGTTGAAGAGGGGAAAAAAGAAGCTGGTGATTAGTTAACATTGGTGGAAGAAGTTAATGAAAATCAAAGTCCTAAACTTACTCCAAATATTACTGGGAAAGTGAATCCGGCAGTTGTTGTGTATAGCCCTGCTTCAACTGGGAATAGGGCTTCCAAAGGAGTTACAAATGCGAATCCTAATGAAGTAAGGAGGGAGGAAGCAAAGAAAAAGGAATCCACTTCCCACTGGGTAAACAAAAATTTTGGTAATAACCTTGTCAGGCTGATCATTCCTGTCACGAGATGCTAGGGGTGGGCATTCGGTATTTCGGTTCGGTATTTAAGAATTTCGTTTTGGTATTTCGGTATTCGATTTATCAATTGTTTATATCAAATACCGTACTAAATTATTTCGATACGGTTCGATATTTATTATTTTGGTTCGGTACGGTTTCGGTTTAATATTCGCTAAATAAGCAACACTAACGAGTAACAATGAACTAATGAAATGATGTCAGTGCCATTCATAATAACGAAATACTGCCTGCCTTAGTTCAAAAGTGATTTCATCTAGCCAACATCCAACTCAAAAACGAAAAAGTGTTTAAGTTAACACGTAACGAAATACTAGTTTAGGATTCTTTACTAGTTTAGGCCTTGGAACAAGTAACCAAAGTTATCTTCTAATACATCAAAAGCAATATATCAAGCTAGAAATTATACAAAGGAACAGAAAGGTCAAAAATGCAAAAAATTAAATCCAATAAACCCTCAAAAAAACGAACATAGATCACCAAATAAAACAACAGTACTCTAAAAATAACCTTCATCATCAATCTCCTTATCTGAAGATGGCTAGTTTTCTTCAAGTTTTCTACATAGAATCACTTACAACAGAAGCCGATCTCTTTGTTTGCCCGGAATGACGGAACCCTAATTCGGAATGACTTCTGACTTCTGAGGAGTGAGGAGTGAGGGAGGAGTTCATGAAATCGTGACTGCTAGAGTCAGTACTGAGGACGAGCCGACGAGGAGTGTGCTTGAAGCCTTGAATTGAAAATGAAATGTGCTACTTTACTTTAGACCTAATTAAAATATTGAATAGAGATTAAAGAGTGGGCTTGGTCAGTTGGGTTGTTGGAGTGGCCGAGTGGATAGTGGGCTCAGGGCTAGGAAATATATTAATTTTGGGTTGGGGCGCTGGACTGGGCAGAGTCCAACTTAAAAAAATTCTTTAAAAATTCGGTATTTCGGTATACCGAAATTTCATGAAACTGATATCGAGGACCGTACCGTAATACCAAAAATCTAATACCAAATTAGACCGAAATACTGAAAAAAACTGAAATCGAAATACCGAATTAATTCGGTCCAGTTCAGAATTCAGTTTTTCAGATTTTATGTCCACCCCTACGAGATGACCATTAATACAACAATAACTGCTGAGATAGAGAAGGTGAATGACAAGATTAACTTCATTGGGGGTAGATTATGGTGTGATCGAGTCGAGGAGTAATCAGAAGAGAGTGAGTTTCATGCAGACAATGATGAAGATGATGAAATTGAGAGGAGGAACAAGGAGAAGATGAGCAAAGTATTAATAATAAGAGAGCTGAGGTGCAGTCCAAAGAGAATGCAACAAAGATTACTGATGGTCAGGTTCAAAGAAAGCACCAGATCAAGCATAATGCGGGAGAAAAAAATTAGAACCTTAATCTTGATGTGAACCCTAACCCTAGTCAAAACCCCATAATAAACCCTAGTATGGCTACAGTGAAACCTAATAAGGAAAAAACAAATATGATTTATCCATTTGATACAGGTCAACCTCACGATGCAGACATGATCCACCATAGCAAGGAATTGGAAGGTGGAATGCAGCAATGTATGTCACCTAGCTCTACAATTCTTCTGCAGAAGACTTTGGTGCCACAGGAGAAAACTTGGAATGCAGTAATTGCTAAAAGATCAGTTTCACCAACTGGTCAGGTGTTGAAGGAGAATGTGAATAAGTGTTTAATCCCTAAGCTTACAAAGAATCAAATGATTTTACAAAAATATCCCAAAGAGCATGAGGATTATCTGGCAAATACAGGAAGAGACCTAAGTGAGAAATCTACTAAACAAAATTTTATGAATGATGCTCGACAAGGTGATCTTTTTCCTACACATACTGAGAAAACCAAATCAACAAGCAGAGGAAGAACAAAGCAAGCAAAGGAGATACCAGGAGTTCAAGATACTGGGGTGCAAACAAGGAGAACTGTATCTATATCCAATATCTAATAATGAATGCGCTTATATAGAATGTTAGATATGTTAAGACCAAGAGAGCTTTTGAGAGGTTCATCACAATGCATAGGAATTATCAGTTTCAATTCATACAACTTATAGAGCCGATGCAATAGTCCAGGAAAATAGAGAAGTACAGGCGAAAAATTGGTTTTTCTCAAGCTCTTGTTAATGTTTCTAACTTAGTAAGCTTTTGAAGATGTGAGATTTGATATCATTATCTTGTGTGACTTGGAACAACAAATGATTCTGAAGCTTTTTTATACAGAAACTATAAAAGAACTCATTCTCACATTCGTTTATGCTAGGTCGAATGCAATTGACAGAATTGAACTTTGTGATTCTTTATATGATCTAGCACAAGATATGAGGTTTCCTTGGCTTGTATGTGGAAATTTTAATGTGATATAGGATGAAGAAGAAAAATTTGGAGGTTTGTTGGTCTCAATTAATGAGGTAGATGATTTTAGGCACTATATGAACACATGTAACCTAAATGATCTAGGCTTCAAGGGAAGCATATACACATGGTAGAATGAAAGAGCTGAAGAAGACAACATATTTAAGACATTGGTTAGGTGATTCTCAAATAATGAGTTTCAATAGATGTGGCCAGTGTTGGAAGTCACTCATCTATCAAAGATAGGGTCGGATCATTGCCCTTTGCTGATCATGGCAAATCTTGAGGATATTCCTATAAAGAAGTCCTTTAGATTTCTAAACTTCTAGGTTAAACATAAATCTTTCAGGAAATTGGAAAGGAAAACTGGCATGCAGATTTTTACGCATATCCTTTTATGCTTTTCAATTATTGTCACGACCCCAAAACCAACTCGGTCGTGATGGCAATTTCTATCATAAAAATATTCAAATATTACCCTTTTTTATCAGAAAAACCGAAATAAAAGATAAAATCAAGCTCAAAATACTGAAAGAATAAATCCCAACATCTAGTGTCACTAAGTCATGGGTCATACTACAACTATGCCAAAATACATCAAGACAACATTTGGCTGGGAAATAACTAACAAAAATGCACAAAGGAAGATAGGGAAGGAGAAAGGCGTGTCTGCGATCGGCAAGCAGCTATCTAGACTCTCCGAATATGAACCGCGGCAAACGATCAACTGCCACTATCGTGACCTGGGATACCTGAATCTGCACACAAGGTGAAGGGGGTGACGTGAGTACACCAACTCAGTAAGCAACAAGCCCAAATTGTGGGCAGAGAGGTAGTAACGAACTAAACCTCAACATTTCTAACAGAATTAATGTACAATAATTTAGGCATGTTTTCAGTTAACTAGATAGCTCAAAGTGACAAGATAAGTACCGTTCTAAACAGTCTAACATATATAACTCAACGTATTTTACATGCCAATGCATCAACTGTATGAAATGCACAATGTGATCCCACTCTCAAATGCTCGTCCACTCAGTATTTTATATAGCTCGCCTGGCCTAGGGAAATCCATCCCAGAATATATACACGCATCTGACAGAAGTCACTCAGTACTGAGGGAGGCCAATCCAGCCCTATAGAGAAGATCCATCTCCAGATAATGATACACCTCACAACCACTCGGTACTGTATATGGCTCAATGGCCTAGGGAAGATCCATCCTAGAATACATATACACATCACTGACATCAGTCACTCAGTACCGAGGAAACATGCCAATTCATCCTTTTGGAGAAGATCCATCTCCAAATATAAACGCTTCGGACAAGATCCATGTCCATAGATAATCCATCCCTCAAATATCATTGCGCTCATTTCGGGTGTGTTACAGACCCCGGAAGGGCTCCCACATCCCCAGCGCTATCATAAGCCAGATCCAGGCATAAATCAATATAACATGTTGCGGCGTGCAGGCCGATCCCATAACTGTCACTCGTAAACAGGCTCTCGGTCTCACTCATTCATCACTCTCCAGTCTCACTCACACGGGATCACAATGCATGATCTAGCCCGAGTCAATGATGTAATGCCAAACAATAATAACCGAGACTGAGACATGATATGATATGCATAAATATGACTGAGTATATAATACAAATGAAACACATGAGATGACAGCAATAGGCGACCGCTCGGGTCTTAACAGTATCGGTGTGAAGCCTTAACATAGTATTTAACATGATAGCTAGCATGTTTACATTAATCACATTGATAGAAGCACATATATCAACAAAAAAAAACCACTAAACGGTGCCATGGGATGAACCAGGTCACAAGTCTCACGGTGCACGCCCGCGCGCCCGTCACTTGGCATGTGCGTCACCTAATTCTAATCACATAACATGTAGTTCAGGGTTTCTAACCCTCGGAACCAAGTTTGGAGACGTTACTTACCTCAATCAAGCCAAAATTCTACTCCGCAATGCCCTTGCCACTCGACTCGGCCAAAAATCTCCCTAAATCTAACCAAAATCAGTATTATATCATTAATATATGCCAAAGAACGAAGCCCATATCAAAATTATATCAAAGTACATCACAAATCCCGAAATTGGCCAAACCCGACCCCCAGGCCCACGTCTCGGGATCCGATAAAATTTACAAAACTAGAATCCTTATCCTCTCACGAGTCCATACATACCAAATTTATCAAATTCTAACGTCGTTTGACCCCTCAATCACCAAATTCTTAGTCTCAAGTTTAAAGCCCTAATCCCCCAATTTTCACCCTTAAATCCCACAAATTTCATGCTTAATCAGTTAGAATTTACCATAGAATCAAGTCTTAGGTCCAAAAACATTACCTCAAAGTGTTTCCCCAGGAATCCTTCTTCAAAATCCCTCAAAAGCTTCAATCTCGTCTTCAAAAATGGTGGAAATAAGCAAAATTTGCGAAGGGCTTAATTTATACCATTCTGTCCAGTTGCTCCGCATCTACGGTCCATATGTCGCATCTGCGGTTACCGCTTCTGCGAAAAACATCCGCATCTGCGAAAATCACTTAAGGCCCCCAGTTAGCATCTGCAATCACTTCTCCACTTCTGCGATAAAGCACCAGGCCTCCAATACTCGCACCTGAGACTAGCTTTCGCATCTACGATGCTCGCACCTGCGGTCCCCTATCGGCAGGTGCGCCCACACCAGAACAGCAGCACCAGCTGCATTTTTCCAATTTCAAACTTCCGATGGCCATCCGAAATCATTCCGAGCCCCTCGGGGCCTCAACCAAATATATCAACACCTTACATAACATTACCCGAACTTAGTCGAACCCTCGGAACATTCAAAACACCAAAATTAACCCGAAATTCAAGCCTAAGATATTTCTACACTTCTTAAATTCGCCAATGATGCCGAAACCAACCAAATCACGCACGAATGACCTGAAATTTTGTACACACATCACAAACGACACTACAAACCTATTCCAACTTCCAGAATTCCATTCCAACCCCGATAGCTAATTTTTCACTACCGACCGGATATTGCCAAAAAATCCATTTTCGTCAATTCAAGCCTAATTCTACCACGGACCTCTGAATAACATAACGAACACGCTCCTAAGTCTAAAATCATATAACGAAGCTTTCCGAACCATAAAAACCAAATTTCAAGATCATTTACCTATAAGTCAACTTCCGGTTGAATTTTCCAACTAATTAACCAACTTAAGAGACTAAGTGTCTCATTTCTCTCCAAAATCATTCTGAACCCGAGCCAACCGACCCCACACAACATAATAGAGCTAAACAATGAATAATGAAGCAGAAATGGGGGAAAATGGGGCTAAACTCTCGGAACGACCGGTCGGTTCGCTACATCCTCCCCCACTTAAACACACGTTCATCCTCGAACGTGCCAAGAGTTGTTCCAAAAGCCATCAAATCGCCGAATAACCTTACCACGCACATACTCAGGGGTGATCCCATGTCACCCTGTCCCACATAGACCTGATAACACAACACATCTGAAATTTCTTCATTCAACCTACCCCATAAGCCTTAGAATCCAATTCCACATCCGAACTTTTCTATAAGGTCAGAATCACGTATCCACACACTGTATAAGTTTGAACAAGATGTATCTAACCATAGCCATAACTCAAGACAAAATCACATGATATCCCACATAACTCAAACACCCGTAGCGATAATTCCTAATCAGAGCAGGTGCTCAAGCAACCCAATGTCGGTAATAACCCTATTATCACATAGAGACACGTTCTAACACCTTCATATACTGCCAATGATGAAAGAAACGCACAGAAACCCATAATCATTCGTCAGATCAACAAGTGATGGAACTCCCTCTCTTCGATAGGAAATATAGCAAAATCTCTAAGTCGATCAACTTCAATATCCTCCCAAATATACCGCAACTAGATCTGGAAGTACCTATTCTAGGTCCAACGACCTCATCTCATCTACCACAACCACTCTAGCGACATGACGTGTCCATACAGCTTAAGGCCACAACCCGTGCAAATCTGCGCACCAATATGCAACAAGCCAAGTGTACTCAAACATAGAAAATTACTCAAGCGAGAGAACCGTCCCGCAAGATCAACGGCTATCACCACAACGCAATGCTAACAACTCTTCACACACCTCAGAACCAAAACGCACGAATCCAACACGCAAGGATCATATCTCAACATAACTTCGCCGCAATGCGCGACCCCATCCAAACGTTGGTCCATATTATATACCTCGCTCTGCCTGGCTCCAAAATCACAACCACACGAAACCTGACATCAAGTACTCTAAGTGCATCACCATAACTACGGAGAATCAGACGATACCATGCCACACGAACCCGAAGAACATAACCAATACGTCTCAATCCTGCAATACCCAATTACTTACGTTACTCAAATTCCGCTATAAACCCACAACAGGACCACACTATGTATGCCTAAAACCAACGAATTGCAGCTCCCCCAAGCAGGGAAGAGTAACTCATAAATCATCCCATAACACAAATAAGCCCAACAACCACTAACTGGTATGCCCATCACAATAGCACTATGGAGCCAACCAATCTGACTCAGTGCAAAACACCTATCCCCACTGGGCCTACTAAGGAAATCCCAAATCAATTCGGTCATACACAATAGACAAATGACCCTCTGAAAGTCCACGATGACTGAATCACAACACACAATATCATCTAACTAACCTTGACTACGTCTCTACAGCCTTCAATTATGAAATCATCTACTCATCCGAGTTCCCAGTTTCCAAACCCTCAGAGCGTATAGATCACCATATTCGATCTCGACTTTGTCGCCTGAATGTCTAATAGTTCTCCAATGATACCCCTGCAATATGTAGGTGTTGCAAGGCCGAATTTGAATACCCCCAGCCGACCAACAAGGAGAGTGCCGCCTCACCAATGAGGTATCCATAAATCAAGACACAGAGGATCTTTTAAAACTTACACCTTCATCGAACCATACCTAAAATTAACATCATCTATCTGATCATCTGAGATCGTCCGTGCTACCTAAGAATTCAGAATTTTCCTTTCAAACCACATCGAAGTCAACCCTACTGAGCAATAACAAATCCACCCGGGTCTCTAGACCCCTAATAGACACCACACATGACCAATACACGCGGTCCAAAACAATAGTACCGCCCACGAGGTTGGACACATGAACGGATATGACTAAAGACTCATAGGGCATATCCAGAAAACGGGCAAAAAAATGCTGAGACATATGAATATGAGGAACCGGGATCAAATAACACTGAAGCATCTCGGTGACAGACTGAAACAATACCTGTGATCACGGCATCTGTGGCCATATCATCTGGACTGGCTGGAAGTGCATAAAATCCGGCCTGATCACCACCGGATCGACCTCCCCCTCTAGGGAGACCCCTAGCTACCTGATCCCCAACCCTAGCTGCCTGGGTGGGTGATGAAGTGACAGGTGTCGAAACTGATGGCTGACTCCTCTACTGAGATGGACCTCCCATAAGATGGGGAAAAAACCTCTTGATATGACTCGGATCTCCACACTCAAAGCAACCTCTCTCGACGAATGGCGGTGGGGACTGAAGGGAACCCATAGCACCGGGATAACTGGTGAAAGAGCCTGGCATGGGAGAGCCCTAAACTAACGGCGCACTGGATGAACTCTGGACTGGAAAGGCACTTAATGATGGGTGCCCCTGATGAAAACTGTGAGGATCATGACCAGGTGATCCACCACGATGACCTGAGCGGGCTGACTAAGCCTGCCTGAATGGACGGCCTCTGCCGTGTTGGAACTGTCCTCTTATAGAGACAGCACCAAAACTACCGGATCCTCGAGGACTCTTGGCCTCCCTCTTATATCTCTCCTGGTGGCGAACTGACTCAATATCTTGGGCAATATCAACAACCTCCTCAAAAGTAGCACCTGATACTCTCTCCCTGGTCATGAGAATCTGAAGCTGATATGAGAGACCATCCACGAACCTCCGGATACTCTCCCTGTCTGTAGGAACCAACCAAACGGCATGACGACCTAGCTCCGAAAACCTCATCTCGTACTGCATCATGGTCAGATCAACCTGACGCAACTGCTCGAACAGCATGCGCAGATCCTCTCTGCGAGACTGTGGCACATACTTCTCCAGAAAGAGAATAGAGAACTGTTGCAAGGTAAGGCCTACGCCTCTCATAAGCCTCCCACTAAGTAAAAGCAGCTCCTGAAAACTAGAAGGTAGTGAACGAGACCCCACTGGTCTCTAATATACCCGCTGTATGCAGAATCCTCTAACACTTG
The DNA here is from genome assembly GCA_005239525.1 of Nicotiana knightiana. Lineage (NCBI taxonomy): Eukaryota > Viridiplantae > Streptophyta > Magnoliopsida > Solanales > Solanaceae > Nicotiana > Nicotiana knightiana. Next base: position 32,442 of record ML391621.1, read on the forward strand.
ACTAAGAAACCTAGGCGTCCTCGCCCTCTGCGCCGCTAAACGTCGGAGGCTGAAGTCTACCAAACCTCTCCAACCTGCGTTGCTTGTCATATGGCATGACGGGAATCACATAATCCTGAACAGGTGCAACCGGTTGGGTTGGGGTTTCCCCTGGTGTCTGAAGTCCCTGAACAACCTCCTCGGGTGTACAGGTGGCAGGAGTCTGAGTGCCTCTCCCGGTCTGAGAAGTAGCTGCTGAAGTAGAAACAGCAACCGCCTAAGCAAGACTGGTGCACGCGGTCAAAATCTGGGCCAAGGTCTCCTGAAGACTCGGAATAACAATAGGCACAGCTGGTGCCTGATCTGGTCCCACGGGAACATCTGTGGATGGGACCTGATCTGGAATAACTGGAAGGTCCATAGGTACTGTCCGGGCCGCTGCGTGGCTACACCCCTCCCTCTACCACGGCCTCGACCGCGGCCTCAGCCTCTCACGGGCCCAACTGGTGACTAACCATCCTGACCGGTAGCATGTGTCCTCACCATCTACGAGAGAATGAAACAACAGAAGTTTAGTTACCAGAATTGACAAATTCGCACGACAAGAATTCAAGAATGTGAGATTTTTCCTAACGGTTCTGCAGCCTCTCGAAGATAAGTACAGATGTCTCCGTACCGATCTGCAAGACTCTGCTAAACCTGCTCATGACTCGTGAGACCTATGTAACCTAGGCTCTGATACCAACTTGTCACGACCCCAAAACCAACTCGGTCGTGATGGCGCCTATCGTGGAACTAGGCAAGCCTCCACTCATAACCAATTCGATTTCAACCATAACAATATTTAAATATTACCCCTTTTCATCAGAGAAACTGAAATAAAAGATAAAATCAAAACCAAAATACTGAAAGAATAAATCCCAACATCTGGTGTCACTAAGTCATGAGCCATACTACAACTGTGCCAAAATACATCAAGACAACGTTTGTCTGGGAAATAACTAACAAAAATACACAAAGGAAGATGGGGAAGGAGAAAGACGGGGTATGCGATTGCCAAGCTGCTACCCCGCACTCTCTAAAGATGAACCGCAGCAAACGATCAACTGGCACTATCATGACCTGGGATACCTGAATCTGCACACAAGGTGCAGTGGGTAACGTGAGCACACCAACTCAGTAAGTAACAAGCCCAAACTGTGGGCTAAAAGGTAGTGACGAACTAAACTTTAACATTTATAATAGAATCAATTTACAGAAATTTAGGCATGCTTTCAGTTAACTAGACAGCTCAAAGTGACAAGACAAGTACCGTTGCGAACAGTTTAACATATATAACTCAACGTATTTTAGATGCCAATGCATCAACTGTATGAAATGCACAATGTTCTCCCACTCTCAAATACTCGTCCACTTAGTATTGTATATGGCTCGCCTGGACCAGGGAAGATCCATCCCAAAATATATACACACATCTGACAGAAGTCACTCAGTACTGAGGAAGGCCAATCCAACCCTATGGAGAAGATCCATCTCCAGATAATGATACACCTCACAACCACTCGGTATTGTATATGGCTCAACGGCCCAGGGAAGATATATCCTAGAATACATATACACATCACTGACATCAGTCGCTCAGTACCGAGGAAACAGGCCAATCCAGCCTTTTGGAGAAGATCTATCTCCAAATATAAACGCTTTGGACAAGATCCATGTCCAGGGAAAATCCATCACTCAAATATCACTGCTCTCACTAGGGGTGTGTTACAAACTTCGGATGGACTCCTACAGCCCAAGCGCTATCATAAGCCAGATCCAGGAATAAATCAATGTAACATGTTACGGCGTGCAGCCCGATCCCATTATTGTCATCGTAAACAAGCTCTCGGCCTCACTCAGTCATCACTCTCCAGTCTCACTCACACAGGCTCACAATACATGATCTAGCCCGAATCAATATATAATGTCAAACAACAATAAACGATACTGAGACATGATATGATATGCATAAATAGGACTGAGTATATAATACAAATGAAACACATGAGATGACAGCAATAGGCGACCGCTCGGGTCTCAACAGTATCGGCGTGAAGCCTTAACATAGTATTTAGCATGATTTCTATCATGTTTACATTAATCACATTGATAGAAGCACAGATATCAACAAGAAAGAACCACTAAACGATGCCATGGGATGAACCAGGTTACAAGTCTCACGGTGCACGCCCGCGCACCCGTCACTTGGCATGTGCGTCACCCAATTCTAATCACATAACACGTAGTTCGGGGTTTCAAACCCTCAGAACCAAGTTTGGAAATTACCTCAATCAAGCCAACCGCAATGCCCTTGCCGCTCGACTCGGCCACAAATCGCCCTGAATCTAACCAAAATCAGTATTATATCATTAATATATGCCAATGGAACGAAGCCCACATCAAAATTATCAAATTACATCACAAATCCGGAAATTGGCCAAACCCGACCCCCGGCCCACGTCTCGGAATCCGATAAAACTTACAAAACAGGAATCCTTATCCTCTCAAGAGTCCATACATACCAAATTTATCAAATTCTAACTTCGTTTGACCCCTCAATCACCAAATTCTTAGTCTCAAGCTTCAAGCCCTAATCCACCAATTTTCACCCTTAAATCCCACAAATTTCATGCTAAATCAGTTAGAATTTAGAATCAAGTCTTAGGTCCAAAAACATTACCTCAAAGCGTTTCCCCTGAAATCCTTCTTCAAAATCCCTCAAAAGCTTCAATCACGTCTTCAAAATGGTGGAAATAAGCAAAATTCGCGAAGGGTTTAATTTATACCATTTTATCAAGTTGCTCCGCATCTGCGGTCCATATGCCGCATCTGCGGTTACCGCTTATGTGAAAAACATCTGCATCCTGCGGAAATCACTTAAGGCCCCCAATCTGTATCCGCGATCACTTCTTCACTTATGCGATAAATCCCCAAGCCTCCAATACTCGCACCTGCGACTAGCTTCCGCATTTGCGATGCTCACACATGCGGTCCCCTATCCGCAGGTGCAGGCACACCAGAACAGCAGCACCAGCTGCATTTTTTCAAGTTCAAACTCTTCGATGGCCATGCGAAATCATCCCGAGCCCCTCGGGGCCTCAACCAAATATACAAACACTTCATATAACATCATGCAAACTTATTCTAACCCTCGGAACACTCAAAAGAACATCAAAACACCAAATTAACCCGAAATTCAAGCCTAAGGATTTTCTAAACTTTCGAGATTCGCCACCGATGCTAAAACCAACCAAACCACGTTCGAATGACCTGAAATTTTGCATACACATCACAAACGACACTATGAACCTATGCCAACTTTCTGAATTCTACTCCGACCCCGATAGCTAATTTTCCACTTCCGACCGAAAATCGCCAAAAATTTATTTTCGCCAATTCAAGCCTAATTCTACCAGGGACCTCCGAATAATATTCCGAACATGATCCTAAGTATAAAATCATCTAACGCAGCTTTCTGAACCCTAAAATCCAAATTCCAAGATCATTTACCTATAAGTCAACTTCCGGTTGACTTTTCCAACTAATTAACCAACTTAAGAGACTAAGTGTCTCATTTCTCTCTAAAATCACTCTGAACACGAGCCAACCGACCTGACACAACATAATAGAGCTGAACAACGAATAATGAAGCAGAAATAGGGAAAAACGGGGCTAAACTCTCGGAACGACCGGCTGGGTCGTTACAATTACAAATGAAAGAAGCTGAAGAAGGCTATCACTCACTGGAACAAAGCAACTTATAGAGATATTTTTCAAAAGATATCTAGCCTTGAGGATATGGTAATAGTTCACGAAGAACAATTTGAATTGCAGCCTACTCTACAAAATAGACAAAGACACAAAAGGTACAAGCAAAACTATTTAAATTATTAGCTTTAGAGGAAGAGTTTTGGAAACAAAAAGCATGCATGACATGGTTTAAGGATGGAGATCAAAATACCAAATTCTTTCATGCCCTAGTCAATGGAAGGACAAAGAGGCTACAATTGAAAATAATATAGAATAGTGAGGGAGTATAGGTCGAAGAGAATGAGGCAATTGCGAACGAAGATGTGAGCTTCTTTCAAGAAAAATTACATCAATAACACATTCCAACTAACTTTAGGATTCTTGAGCATGTACTACAAATGGTGGAGGCAGAAATAATCAAGATTTACTCAAGCAGCCTACTAAGGAAGAAGTCAAGGAGGCAGTCTTTGGTTTGAATTGAGAAAGTGCAGGTGGACCGAATGGCTTCACATGCTACTCTTTTCATGATTTAATGGGTAGGAACTACCAAAGTTTGTAACTCATACAAATTTGGTATTGCTACCTAAAATAAAGAGGTGAATACATTTTTAGAAATGAGGCCAATTAGTCTTAGCAACTTCATAAACAAAGGGATTTCAAGGGTTATTCATGAAACGCTAGTTGTCTTACTTCCTAATGTAATCTCGGATGAGCAAGAAGAATTTGTGAGAGGGAAAAGCATTGTTGAAAACGTATTGCTAATTCAAAAGATAATTACTGATATAAGAAAGAGAACCAAAGTTGGTCCTAAGGTGGTGCTAAAACAGGACATGACAAAGGCCTATGATAGGCTCTCATGGTTGTTCTTGACCAAAATTGTCACGACCCAAATCCAAGTGACCGGCACACAACCCAACCCAAGCGAACCAAACCATTTGATGCACCCAAATCATATGCATGAAAATTAATTTTTCTGTGGAAGCTCCTTGTAAATCATATACATTTTCAAGTTAAATGATAAAATATTTTCCAATTCAAAATCACACATGATGTTTTTCATGATAATAACAATGAGACTAAGTACAATAAATATATTTTCATGCATGTCATCATTATTACAACTATTTATGGAGCCTCTATACTAAAGAATAGAATTAAATACTTGAGCTAATAGCCGAGTAGCATAAATTAAGAAAACTACATGATAACTACCACGAAATAGGAATGGTGTCTCACCATATATCTCAGGAAGAGAGTCCTCCTAGCCATGACCACATGTCACGTATCATACCTCATCCTAAAACATGTAAAATAAGCGGGGTCCTGGAGGGGGCTCCTAAGGGCTGAGTACACCACAGTGGTACTCAATAAGTGTCATAAACTCTCTCTAATTTAAGTTCTTGAGACAAACTTTATAAAAATAATGCACCAATATTTGATATAAAACAATAAAAAAAATTTATCAATTCATGATCCTTGTATTTTAAATAAAAGCCCAGTGAAATATAACACACAATATAACCTTTAATATTTATATCAACCCAAGATTTTGGATAAAATCATACAAAATCATTCCATTTGCTTTAAGTCATTGAAATCACTTTCAGGTCCTTAGGCCTAAACATAAGAAAATCATCCTTACATTTCACTGGAGTACTATACCATCACCGACACAAGAAGGTCAACTAGGTTATGTACCTAGCGGCAAGTATCATATACCTTACTTGCTCAGGTCGTCTCATTGTAGTGCCGTACAAATCTACTCAGCCATGCTAATAATAGCACAAAATAATACCCTCTCGGGGGAGAGCACTCTGTCGTAGTCTATACCACAAAGTGGCTGTCTACGCCTATACCGACACGTGTAGTTTCATGACGACGAACACAATATATCCGAAGTCAATCTCGATGAACACAAATAACTCCCAAAATATTTGATATGTCAAAAATAGATTCCTAACATAGTAGTCTCAAAGGATCTATTTTTATCAAAACATAGCATTAATAGAAAATCTAAACCATTTGAACAAAAAATAAATAAACAACCTTTTACATGTTAAAGCCTTTAGCAATTTAACATCAATCTTTAAAAGATACCACAAGTGCTATTCTACTCATCAATTTTCAAAAGAAATACTTTTCATGAAAACTTATCTTTAGAACTCAAATATGTATACTCTTATCAATACGTTAGTTTCTATAAAAACTTATAACATTTACCTTGAGTGTCATTTTTCCAACAAGATTTAAAGTAAAATTTTATAAAACAACATGACACCTACATATGCAATATAATATTTTAGTACATGGAGACATCCGTACTTGTTGGTCCCCACAAGCATGAAAGCACATTGGAAAATAACTTAAGCATTAACTCGAAACATGCTTTTAGAGAATTCATCAAGAAGAGTAAGTTTTAATCAACTTACTTCGCCGCTTTATTAACATTCACAAGCTTTTTATTCTCTTCATCATTACAATGTTGATTAAAATTCTCATGCATCACCAACAAGTCGATATCTACAATTAGATATCCTAATTACATCAAAATATGACCTAAAATATTAATCAATATCCATTTATGACTCATAAGTTGGCTACAAGCCTCCAACAACTCAAATCGTCGAATAGAGTCACATGCTAACCCATTCAACTTTATTCTTATATTTTAATACTCATTCGAAGTCATTAATAATACTACATCAATTGTCCAATACCACCAAGTTACTATTCATCGTCTTCCATAATCAACACTTACAAAATATACAATTCGAGTGATTACTTAGTTGATCATTTCCAACTTTTGCTAACAAATAATTCCATAAGTTCATTGTATTCATCAATTTCATCGCCAAGACTACTATTCATCTTCTCTCTTATTTTCTCAAAAGTACTATTCATGTCATAAACTAGAGTTTTATAATCCAATCTTTCAATCATTAAAACTTGTAAAAAATGCTTCAAACACTTCTAACCACTCATAATAAATGAGTTTGAAGCATTGGAATTACCTCTAGTAAATCAATCTTGAAAAATCAAAACTTTTGTGATTTTTGTGTTCGTAAGGATTTGATGATGAAATCTAGTATTTGGATACAAGAATGATATTAGAACTCATGTATATTGGGTAAGAATCAACCCAAAATATCATTAACAATTTGATAGGTTGTCTACCACATAACTCTTTATATATATCCAGATATGACCGTTGAAAGTTAGGTCTTGCGCGTACTCATTTGGAACTTTAGTCTATCATGTAATTTCCAATTTGACTTGGACTTAGGGCTCTTCTTAGACCCCACATCACTTACAATATGCCTTGTACCCTTATTATCATATCCAATTAATCTCCATCACATTAAAAGTCCTTGTTTGTTTACAAAATAATATAATTAGTATACATCAACTTTTTTAATAGCGCTTAAGCACTTCGAAATTTTTTGGGGTGCTACAAAATAGTTGAGGAAGATGGGTTTCAATGAGAGATTTATTGGCTTGGTTTATGGTATTGTATCAAATAATTGGTACTCGGTGCTTATCCATTGGGCAACCATATGGTTTCTTCAAATCAACTAGAGGTGTTAAATAGGGTGATCCCTTATCACCTACTCTTTTTATACTCGTTGCTGAAGCTCTTTCAAGGGGTTTGAATGCTCATCATATGAACCTATATTTCTGAGGATTTGGTCTACCTAAATGGAGCCCCAAGATCAATGACCTTGCCTATGAAGATGACACAATAATTTTCTCATCTTCAGTTCCAGACTCTTTTCAGTTGATCATGGAGGTTTTGTATACCTATGAGGCTGCATCTGGTCAGCTAATAAACAAAACAAAATATGCCTTATATTTGCATCAATCGGCCTGTGAAGAAGTGGTTGACAAAGTTCAGCGGATTACAGGAATTGATAGACACGAGTTTCCATTCACCTATTTAGGGTGTCCAATTATGTACGGTAGAAGGAATATGAATCATTATTAGGGGCTTATGAATAAGATTGTGGACAAATTACAATCCTATAAGGGCAAGTTATTGTAAATTGGAGGACGAGAAAGTTGATCTCACATGTTTTGCAAAGCATGACTACTCACTTGCTTTTAGTGGTGAATCCTCCTAACTCTGTGATTAATAAGCTTCATAAGCTTCTTGCTAGATTTTTCTGGAGCAGTTCTATTGATGGAAGAAGCAGGCACTGGGCATCTTGGGACACCTTGTTTTTACCAAAGGAAGAGGGAGGAATAGGGTTTAAGTCCTTACATAATATCCCAAAAGCTTTGTTTAGAAAACCTTGGTGGAATTTTAGAACCAAACCTTCTTTATGGAGTTCACTCATAATCCAAAAGTACTGCAAGAAGATGAATTCCATGGTGGTACCTTGGAGGCCTGGTGGCTTATATGTATGGAGAAAATGCTTGAATGTGGGGATAAAATTAAGAATCAAATTGGTTGGCATGTTAGAATGGGTTCCTCAAGGTTTTGGTTTGAAAACTGTAAAGGTTTAGGAGCCCTATATTTCATCACACCCCCAGATTTCTTTTGTGATGAATCAATTCAGAATGTAGGGGATGTTGTCAAAGATGATGGGTGGGATGGTGATAAGCTTAGGAAAATCTTACCGGAGGTATTGGCTGTCCATATTATTGACAATATTAAGTCACCAAGTGTACAAAATGAACTGGACAATCATTATTGGATGCTTGAAATAATTTTAGCCTTAAGTGTCAAGTCTTCTTGGGAGTACTTGAGGAGGAGGAAGGAATCTTACAATGCTTACAAGAAGATTTTGGTAAAGGGGGTACCTTTCAAAATTTTCTTCTTCATGTGGAAAGTTTGGAAGAACAAGTTGCCACTTGATGATTTCATGAGGAGATTGGGATACTTAATGGATTCTAAATGATGGTGTTGTGTGAATCCGAATGAGGAAACTTTTCACCATATGTTTTTCAGATCTTATGTTGCTAACAAGGTGTGGTCATACTTCCTATCATGTGCAGGGATAGGAATGGAGGGATTGTCGTTTTATCAAGTAGTCATCAAATGTTGGACTGCTAATGTTGTGCCCAGATTACAACCAATTATGCAAGCATTACCATCCATTGCTGTGTCGGAACTTTGGAAGCGAAGAAATGGCTACAAATATGGAGATCCAGTTACTATAAGTAGGGAACTCTTCAATCACTTGTTAAAGTGAGAAAGCAAAGTCTTCAAAATGTTCCTCATAAGTGGCCTGACTTACTGCATGTAATGGAGCATTACACTCCTCATTTGAAGGTTACTAAAGTGATATGGGAATACCCTAATCCAGGGTGGATCAAGGTGAACATAGATGGAGCTTCTAGGGGTAATCCAAGTAGGAGTTTAATTGTTTTTGTACTAAGAAATGAATATGGAGATGTAGTTTATGCGTATGACAAGGAAGTACAAGAGGGTAACAATACAGAAGCTGAGCAAAGGCAGTAGTAGATGCTTTGAAGTACTGTATTGAGCATGATTATGTGTTTATTGATTTGCATAAAAATTCAATGCTACTTCATAATGTAATATTTGGAGAATGGGTTGTCCCGTCGTCAATTGCAATATATGTGGAAGATATCAAGGAGCTCATGGCACGAGCTAATGTCACAGTGTCACATACCCTTAGAGAAGGCAATAGGTTGGCAGATCACCTTGCAAACTATGCCTTGGATGTAGACCATATAGAATATCACTGTTTTGGAGATTTGGATGTTCAAGGAAAGCGGATTGTCAATAATGATAAACTACAATGACCATATATAAGGATCAAAGTTTCAAGGAGGTAGGAGGTAAAGATGAAAGGAGTACAAAAGAGAAGAAGAACACTGGAGATAATATATGTGATCAACCTGTTCAAATCCTTAAGGGGCTATTTTATAAAAACTTTGTGTTCTAGTTTGCAGGAGATGTTACTGTATCCATTCCTTACCATTCGACACAAATTTAATGGGTAGTATTAGTACTTAGTGCTCTATCTCTTGAAGGCGTGTAAACAGTAAGCACAAGTGTGGAAACAAGGAAACTGGAACTAGGCAGTGCTGATGTAGCTCTCGAGTATAGGAAACAAGTACTAAAGATCCAATACTCATTTGTGTTCGATAATTTGGAACGATCATCAGGCTTCTCTACTGCAGCAGTGACAACACAAGTTTTGTCATACAACATGCGGCTGCCCAGATTTGTAAACATTGGAATATTACGAGGTGCTGAACATCGGGACCAACAAACGGGTGTCAGAGAGGCAGTTCGCGTTGAGAACTCATTGTATTTCATTACCTCAATACTCCAGTTTTGGTCTCAAGTAGAGTTGTTACTCAATCACATTTGGAGGTCACACGAATCTTTCACCAAAATTGCAAAGAAAAATATCTGCTAAAACACTCGACAATGGAGTGTATTTGTAACGAGCCGACCGGTCGTTTTGAGTATTTACGCTCCTTTAAACTATTTGAAGTCATGAATAGCTTTATATGATGTAGTATGACGTGTGTGAATTGTCGGCTTTGGTTTTCAGGTATTTTGGAATTAGTTCAAAAGAATGAATTTCTTGTTTGAAGCTTTAATTGGAAGAGTTGACCAAGTTTGACTTTTTAGTATTCGACCTCGGATTGGAGTTTTCATGATTCCATTAGACTCGGATGATGATTTTGGACTTGGGTGTATGCCGAAATTTAATTTGGATATTTCTAGAAAGTTTTGACGTCGTTTCTTCAAGCATAAATGGTACCATATTAAGCAAATGAGCTCCAAATTCAGTCTTGATTGAAGCATTAGACCCGTATTAAAATTATGGAGTCATAGCAAAAAGAATCGTCGAATTCGGACATCGTATGAGAGAGTTATGCTCATTTCCGTGTCGGGAAAGATTGTTGTTCTAGGGCAGAGGCAAGTCGTATTTGACACTTGCGACTTGCCAGACAGATTCTAAAAACAGGGGTTTCGGCAATATTAACACATTTGGAGCTATGGATCTCGGATTGAAGCGATTTTTTAGGCGATTTTTACCATATGGATTGGAGTAATTGATTCTAACTCGGTTTTGGTTAAATTACACGAATCTAATGTTGTTTTATCAACACATTAGTGTTTTGGTTTGAAAATAGTAGAAAATTGCATAGACTTTAATTGAGGATTTGAAGGCTGTTATGGTCGGATTTGAGTAATTTTGGTATGATTGGACTCGTGGTTGAATGTGGGTTCGGATTTTATAATTTTTGTCGGATTTTGAGAAGTGGGCCCCACCGTTGACTTTTGGTTGACTTTTCGAGAGGAGTTGAGAATTTTTATAAATTAACAATTGCAAGCATTGGAGTATATTTTGATTAATTTGCACGTTGTTTGGCTAGTTTCGAATCATTTGGCTAGGAATTGAGAAGATAGGAAGGCGTTCGGAGGTTGGTACGTGCTAATGGAATTTCCGTAGTATTGATTAGTTTGCTCGGCAGCGGATTCGGCTTGTTTGAGGTAAGTGTTTTGCCTGTTTGAGGTAAGTCTTTCGCCTAACTTTGTTGATGAAATTTTTCCTACTAATTACCATTGTTTGTTACATGCGGGGGTGATACATATATGAGGTGACGAGCATATATGCATGTGCCAGGATTAATCATGCTCGGGGGTAAATTATACGATTTATTGTGCTTTGTAGAATTACGTGACACTCTTGTTTCATCTCTTATTTGAATTCTAGATTTCTATGAATATGATATTAAATGCTAGAAACCCTGATTTAGCTTATTATAGTTTGATTAAAAATCTGAAGGACCTTTGTGAAAATTACTGATGTGCTAAAATTCGGTCGTTATTATACTTAATCACAAATACGACTCTACGACCGTTATTCTTGAGATCTTGAATTCTATACCTGAGTTGAAAATCATTTTTGAGACTTGTTGAAATGCTGGAACAATAAAGTACTTGAAGTTTATTGCATATTTATTGTCTTGAAATATGTGATTGATGATCAACTTGGAACATTCGTTTAATCACTTTGTTTGATGTTATTTATGCTTCCTACCCTGCTTTTTAATGATATACATGTGCTTGATAAGGAAGAATTTAAAGAACGAAGGGTGATGCCGTGCCACTTCATATATATTATTATGTGAGGGAGAGTGTAAAGCACGAAAGGTGATGTTGTGTCATTTCGTGTATATTATCGTGTGAGGAAATAAGCATGAGGGGTGATGCCGTGCCATTTATATACATTATTATACACGAAGGATAAGATCGTGCCATTTCATTTACATTATCATGTGAGGATGAGAGTAAATGCACGAAGGATGATGCCATGCCATTATTTTTATATTATCATATGTTCATGGCACGATGGGTGTTTCCGTGCAGGCGGGGACAAGAGACATACATTATATTGTGATATCGTTTCGTTATATATATATTCATGCCTTTATCTTGAGTTGTTATTGTGCACCTATATTTTCTATGTGACTTATAGTTGTTGTTATTTCTGTGTGCTCTACCCCAAGTGTTGATGTGTTATCCATGCCTTCTATCTGTTTAACTTGGAAATATTATGATTTTCTTCTTTTTTGTTATATTTGCATTTAATCCTTCTACCAAGCTAATTAGTGAAATTTGTATTTTTCCTTCCTAATTGCTGTCATAATTTCTAGGCCCCTTTTTCCCCAGCCTTTTTCCGTGGTCCATATGTACTGCTTTATTCGTTGTTACTTCATGTGTGCCTCCCACTTTATTTCTTTTGTTGTTATTGGCATTGGTCCCGCCTAGTCGGTACTGTTATATGTATGCTTTGTGAGAAGAGATAAATGCACAAAGGGTATTGTCGTGCCAATTGATTTGATCTACATACATACATACATATACATATACATATACATACATATACATATATATATATATATATATATATATATATATAT
>ML391624.1:851-45953 GCA_005239525.1 Nicotiana knightiana
CTAAACCTAATGGGCTAGGAAACCTAAACCTAATTGGCTAAGTTTTCCTAAACCCATACAATTAATTAATTGTAACCTACTCCTAAATAACATAGGAAATATACAAATCTAGAATATTCCTTATTTACTTTTGTTTCCTTATCATTATTTGATCGTGTTTTTCAACCGTTATACAGCCTATTCAGTACTATTTTTATACAAAGCGAACCATGGAGTTAACTATCATCGTTTTTGATACATAAATAAGCATGTTTAAAGACACAAGTGCCCTTTTAAAAACTTAAATGCACCAAACCAACGTTCGATAAAAAATAATCCCAATATATAAAATCATATCATTACTAATACACCATATTTAATATTATTCTTATTACCCTACCAAACGACTCATGATATATGACGTAAAAAGTTTGACATGTAGAGGCGGAGTCAGGATTTAAGATTTATGAATTCTGAACTTATATAAGATCTAAGTAATTTTATTAGGTTCGCCCGTACCCGTACGTCGTACTCTTGCTTCGCCCTAATTTCACGCAATGTATATAAGTTAAAAGGTTTGTTATTTTAGGGTGTGTTTGGCATGAAGGAAAATATTTTTTAATTTTCCCATGCTTTCTCAATCTTCCCTACCCTATTCCCCACCCCACACCCACCCATCTAACCCCATCCCTCTCTCCGAAAAGTTTTTTTTTTTTTTTCAAATTTTAATTTTTTTCTGCACCCCACCCTACCCCCGCACAATTTCTTTTCTTTTCTTTTCTTTTTTTTTTACCTTTTTTTTGTAATTTTAAATTTCTGCATACCCCCCCTCCCCCGGGCTGGGAAAAAAAATATTTTTTTTTATAGATTTTCATTTTTAGTTTTTTCATCTTTTGGTTTACAGGTTCGAAATTTTACAAGTTTCAAAGTTATGAGTTCGGAGGTTTATGTGTTTGGAAGTTTACGAGTTCGAAATTTTGCTAGTTCGAAAGTTTAGCGGTTCGGAAGTTTATGAAATTTGTGGATTCGGAAGGTTGTTGGTTTGAAAGTTTATGGCTTCATGTTTATTGTATCTAAATTATTAATGAACACTCTTGAGAAGTTATTTTCCTTAATTTGCATACCAAACACAGAAAAATGAATAAGATTACTACTTGTTTTCCAAGAAAATATTGTCTTGAAAAATATATATTTTCTGTTATACCAAACACACCCATAATTTTGTTCCTTTACCACTAGTTATAGATTTTGTGTGTAAATAATAAACACTCTATCAATATGGTTAAAGAGATGCCGGTTGGTTTGGAGCACTAAATATATACCTCACATAAGTCAATTCTTTCGTTTGTCCTTTTTTATTTTTTGAATAGGTCAATCATCTCCATTTTAAGCATGTTTTTTGAAAAATTCGATTCTGGGATTCATAGGCTTATAGTGGACATATTTTTCTCTTACGTTTACATTTAATTATTTATATTTAGTCTTGACAAAATGTTTTACTTCTATTTAGTGTTCTTTTTCCTTCCCATAGTGGTAAATAATGACGTACAAGGAAAAACCGATAAATCGCACCAAACCGATAATATAGTTCAAAAAAAAAAAATTTGGTAATGTCTGGTTTGATTTGGAGCACTAATTACATATTTTATGATGTAAAGACCGTACATGATGAAAAAAAGTCAAGAAAGGAACAAAAAAGAACTGCGGAAAATCGAGATTGAAAAAAATTGAGTTTTGTTGGTTTGGTTGATAATTTAGCATACCGACACTATTAATTTGGTTTAATAAATGAAAAAAAATCAAGGTAACCCAACTTATGTACACCGTTACTAGTAAAATAGACTTTTGAGATCAAATGATTCAATTTATTATTTCTAGGTGTTCAAAAGTGTATTGCAATATATTTTCCTTTTTTGTTTGTTTGGAACCAATTGGCCGAGAGGTAAGACACTGTGAAGTGAGAAGATAAAATATTAAAATATGAAACGAGCTATAAATGAATATAACGAGAACAAAAATCCTATTACTGTAACTCCCATTACTATTTAGTATATGTTGTGACCAGGAGCGGAGTCACAGTGCGTGTTCGGTCGAATTCAGTAGATTTTGTTTAAATCATATATTTATATTAAAAAATTCAATAAATATATATAAATTATTAATTTAAAATTCATAAAATTTAAATTCTAGGTTAACTTCTGAACGTGACGGTCAAAATATTCTATTGAAGGTTCAAGTTTCCTGGCTATATTTGCAACGTTAATGGAATGTTTCTCGAGTAAACCCCATTACAAACACTACCAAATCATTCTATTGACTTAGGAGAAAAAACCAAGAAAAAAAGGAATTACGATAATAAAGAATAATTGACCAAGTTTTTAAGGAAATTTTTTTGTTTCTGGGTCAAGTCAAGAATGACATTAGTACCACATTATAAACACTACGAAATTATTTTTATTGGCTTTGGTAAAAAAAATAATAACAGGAATTACAATACCAAATACATTCGGCAGTTAGTCATTTTTCTACGCCTAAACGACCAAGCTTTTTAGACAGCGACGAAAGGAGGATTTTCACTAATAGGATTTAAGAAATACAAAAATTAAACACACGAAAAAATTAAAGGGATTCAACATCTTAATATATATACATGAAAAAATATTAACCTTATATAGACGATGTAATTTTCGGCGAAGGAGGCCCGATAGAAATCCCGTCCGTCTATCTACCTCCGCACCTGGTTTTTGGATTTAGGCGTAAACGAATGCCAAGATTTAAAGTTTATGGATTAATTTGCCACTAAACATTTGAAGTCATAGCTTTTACTCGATTGGAACTTATTATTTATATATATTTTAGTAAATATTTTAATATAAATACATAATCTAAGCAAAATTTATTAGGTTCGTCTGAAACCGTAACTAATGTTCCGGCTCCGCTTGAGCTTTTTTGTTCAAGTCAAGAATTTGTAATGGTCATTCGTCCTACTGTGTTAGTGATCCTTGACTTTGACAATTTCTTTGTTATTTTGCATGGTTTTCTCGTGTGACTAAAAACGTCTAGGTACATTGCACATTAACATTGCCATGAACAGAGAAAATATTTATTAACCTTGGAAAATTGAGAATTATAAACAAATTATATAATTTAAAGTCTAAATAATGAGAAGACAATTACTAGTACCTACTACCTATATATAGAGGGAATTGACTAGAGTTGGAGCTAGTATATTAGGCGATGATTCGATGGAACTCAGTCATTTTTGCTTAAACATATATGTACTAGGAAATTCGTTAAATATATATAAATATTTAATTACGAACTCTGAAATTAAGACAAGTTACAGGTTATGTGACAAATTCAAAATCTATAAACTCTAAATTCTGACTTCGACTATAATGTAAAGACATGCATATATCATGCTTTATAACAGAATGACTGAATCTTGAAACGTTGTTCCTATTAATTTCTGTGTATTCTTATGTGAAAGCAAATAGGAGAAAAACTCATTTCCTAATTATTTAAGGAGCCAATAAAAAATTGAAACCAAACACACCCTTAAACATAGGATCCAAATCTAGCCAATTATTTTATACTTCAACAATATTCTATGAGATTATTATCATGACTTTTTAGAGTGGAAGTCCTTTATATCTAACTGCTAATTGCTTTAGTCTTAACATTTTGGTTGAAAATGTTACAATTTGATCAATTTTGTTGTAATAAAGTGTCCCAAATATATTCAAAAAGGTTATTCTCTTATAATTCTTTTTCTTCTTCTTCTTTTTCATAAGTTAATTTTTCTTTTAATTTAGGTTTAACATCAATCATTAGTCTCTGTCTATCTAACGAGATATTGTTTTCATCAGAACGATAAATCTCTTATTCATGTATAGGTAAATCAAAAGAGTCACAAAATAATTCATATTGAAAAAAAAATCTCGTTAGATAAAAAGTGTATTACGTGCCACCAACCATATATGAAATAATTTCATGTCCAAATTCTAATATAATTAGATGAGGGTTGCCCGTGCACAGTACGGGCCAACTAAGTCACATTATAAATATGATAGCCTATTAAAGAAACACATGTATTCTAGATGTTTACACAAAACAATACAAATTAGGAGCACAAATAACACTTTGATAAAGTTACTATACGAAAGGATACAAGCTGAATCAGACACCTACAACAAAATTGAAGAGGTACCAAGAAATAAAATAATTTGTAATTTTCATAAAAGAAAGTATCGGGAATCTTGAATTTTATTCCACAAATTAAGGCAAAAAAGTTCCTAAAACATCAAGATAGTGCAAGATACACCTAAATACAGTTGTAAACCTCCAAATGCCAGCACACGAGTTTGATGGAAGAATTGCATATATCAGCCCCATCCTTGCAAATTTGAAAATAAATGATTATGGTCCTAAATATAACTCATAAAAGTAGGAACATAGACAACTACGCAAAAAATATGAGAAATGAGAAGCTGTTTTATTTACTTGCTATATATTTGTTGATGTTTGATCAATTCGTTGAATGATAATAGCTAATATTGTTACGACCCAAATTCTATTATAGGTCCTCGATGGCTTCACAACACCGTTGTTAGGCAAGCCAATACTAATCAACTAGTGAGTGTTCATTTATTTTATTAAACAATCCAACAATCCCGATTCCGAGATCGTTTACTCAAAATGTTGACCGAAGTCAAACTTGGACTTTTAAGCCAACCTTAAGGAACCAAATGTTCCGATTTTAACCCAAACTCTTTCAAATCCTGAACCAACCATCCCTGTAAGTCATAAATCAATAAAAGCAAGTACGTGAAGTCTTATTTAGGGGCACATGGTTCTACAAAGAAAAACGATTGGTCAGGTCGTTACATTCTCCACTTTTTAAACAAACGATCGTCCTCGAACGGGTCTAGAATCATACCTGGAGTGCTGAACAAGTGTGGATATCTGCTCTGCATGTCCTCCTCGGGCTCCCAAGTCGCCTCCTCGACTAGTTGGCCCCTCCACTGCGGAAACCCTCTTTGACCTCAACTGCCGATCCTGTCTATCAACAATAGCAATTGGCTCTTCCTCGTAGCCTAATCTCTTATCTAGCTGAATGGTACTGAAGTATAACACATGAGATAAGTCGGCATGATACCTCCGGAGCATAGACACATGAAAAACCGAATGAACTCCTGATAAGCTGGGAGGTAAGACAAGCTCATAAGCAATCTCCCCAACTTGCCTCAACACCTCAAATGGGCCTATAAACCTGGGGCTCAACTTGCCCTTCTTCCCGAATCTCATAATACCCTTCATCGGCGAGACTTTAAAGAGCACCTTTTCGCCGACCATAAATGACACATCCCGTGCCTTCTGATCCGCGTAACTCTTCTGTCTGGACTGTGCCGTGCAAAGTCGCTCCTGGATCAACTTTACCTTTTCCAAGGAATCCTTCACCAAATCTGTACCATATAACTTGGCCTCACCGGGCTCAAACCACCCGATGGGAGAATGACATCGCCGACCATATAAAGCCTCAAATGGAGCCATCTCGATGTTGGACTGATAACTGTTGTTGTAAGCAAACTCGGCCAAGGGCAAGAACTGATCCCAGTGCCCTCCAAAGTCAATCACACATGCTCTGAGCATGTCCAACAATATCTGAGCTGTCCGCACTGACTGCCCGTCGGTCTGTGGATGGAATGTTGTGCTTAGCTCTACACAGGTGCCTAACTCGCTCTGTACGGCTCTCCAGAAATGCAAAGTGAACTGAGGGCCTCTATCTGATATGATGGACACAGGAACACTGTGTAACTGAACTATCTCCCGAATGTAAATCTGGGGCAACCTCTTTGAAGTGTAAGTAGTGGCTACTGGTATGAAGTGTGCCGACTTGTTCAACCTGTCAACAATAACCCAAACTGCATAGAACTTTCACAAAGTCTGTGGCAACCCAACTACGATGTCCATATTGATTCGCTCCCCATTTTCACTCAGGTATAGTCATCTGCTAGAGTAGGCCTCCTGCCTCTGGTGCTCATACTTAACCTGCTGGCAATTTAGACACCTAGCTACATACTCCACTATATCTTTCTTCATCTTCCACCACCAATAATACTGCCTCATGTCACAATACATCTTCGTTGCACCTGGATGAATAGAATACCGTGAACTGTGTGCCTCCTCTAGAATCCTTTCCCTCAAGCCATCAACATTAGGAACACATAGGCAACCCTGAAGTCGCAGAACACCATCCTCACCAATAGAAACCTCTTTGGAGCTACCCTGTAGTACCGTCTCTATGAGAATTTCCAAATGCGGATCATCAAACTTCCGAGCCTTTATCTATCCCAATAATGAAGACTGAGCAACAACATATGCAAGAACTCGGCTGGACTCTAAAATGTCCAGCCTCACAAGTTTTTTAGCGAAGGACTGAATGTCCAAAGCTAGTGGCCTCTCCTCCGCTGAAATGAATTCCAAGCTACCTATACTCTCTGCCTTCCTTCTTAAGGCATCCCCGACCACATTTGCCTTAATCGGATGATAAAGAATGGTGATGTCATAATCCTTCAGTAACTCAAGACATCTACGCTGCCTCAAATTGAGATCCCTTTGCTTGAACAAGTGCTGCAAACTGCAGTGATCTGTATAAACCTCACAAGACACCCCATATAAGTAATGCCTCCAAATCTTAAGAGCATGAACAATCGCAGCCAACTCCAGATCGGGCACAAGATAGTTCTTCTCATGAATCTTTAGCTGATCTCATATGCAATAACTCGTTCTCCTGCATTAATACACATCCCAAGCCAACGCGTGAAGCGTCACAATAAACTGTATACATCCCCGAACCGGAAGGCAACATTAGAACTGGTGTTGTGGTCAAAGCTGTCTTGAGCTTCTGAAATCTCGCCTCATACTCGTCAAACCATCAGAACAGGGCACCTTTCTGGGTCAATCTAGTCAAAGGTGCTGCAATGGATGAAAAGCCGTCCACAAACCGGCGATAATAACCTGCCAACCCCAAGAAACTCATGATCTCGGTCGCTGAAGTAGGACAATACCAACCCTGAACTGCCTCAATATTCTTGGGATCCATCTCAATCCCCTCTCCTGATACAACATGCCCCAAGAACACCACATCATCCAACCAAAACTCACACTTGGAGAACTTAGCATACATTTGTTGTTCCCGCAAAGTATAGAGCACTACTCTTAAATGTTGCTCGTGCTCCCCCAGGCTACGTGAGTAGATCAAGATATCATCAATGAAGACAATAACAAATAAAGCCTGAACACCCTATTCATCAAATCCATAAACGTCGTTGGGGCATTAGTCAAGCCAAAGGACATCACAAGAAGCTCAAAATGACCATATCTAGTACGGAAGGCAGTCTTCGGAACATCCGAGTCCTGAATCTTCCGCTGATGGTACCCCGATCTTAAGTTAATCTTAGAAAACACCCTAGCACCCAACAACTGGTCAAACAAATCGTCGATGCGCGGCAACAGTTTCTTGTTCTTGATGGTAACTTTGTTCAACTGGCGGTAGTCAATGCACATCCGCATGGTCCCATCTTTCTTCTTCACAAATAATACTGGTGCACCCCAAAGTGATACACTCGGTCTGATAAATCCCTTTGCTAGCAACCCTTCAAGCTGCTCTTTTAACTCCTCCAATTCTTTCGGAGCCATACGGTACGGTGGAATAGATATAGGCTGGGTGCCTGGAGCCAAGTCAATGCAAAAATCAATATCACGATCTAGTGGCATGTCAGGAAGGTCAGAAGGAAACACATCGGCGAACTCCCGGACTACTGGCACTGAATCAATCATTGGAGAATCTACGGTGGTGTCCCAAACATAGGCTAGATAAGCCAGACAACCCTTCTCGACCATACGTCAAGCCTTCAGAAAAGAGATCACCCGACTGGATGTAGTGAAAGATGAACCCTTCCACTCCAACCTCGGTAAATCTGGCATCCCTAAGGTAACAGTCTTGGCATGTCAATCCAGGATGGTGTGATATGGAGATAACCAGTCCATGCGCAGGATGACCTCAAAGTCGGTCATATCAAGTAAAAAGAGATCCGCTCTAGTCTCGATACCACAGAATGTGACCACATAGGACCGATAGATCCGATCCACAACCACAGAATCGCCCACAGGAGTGGACACATAAACAGGAGTACCAAAAGACTCACGAGGAATATCCAAGAAATGAGCAAACAGAGATGATACATATGAATAGGTCGATCCTGGATCAAATAGTACTGAAGCATCCTTACCGCAAACGGAAATAATACTTGTGATAACGACATCTGAGGCCAATGCATCTGGTCTGGCCGAAAAGCATAGAATCTGGATGGAGCGCCGGCTGGCTGGCCTCCACCTGAATGAACAGTAGCTGGCTGACCTCCCCCTGCGTGGCCTCCACCTCTAGGATGACCCCTACCAATCTGCCCTCTGCCTCTGGGCGGCCGGACAGCTGGTACTGAAATCATGGGCTGCTGACCCTGTTGTGCTGCCTTGCCCAGAAGTCTGGGGCAGTATCTTCTCACAAGGCCGAGATCCCGCACTCGAAAGATCCCCTCGGTGCGGTGACCTGTTGCCTTGTTGTCTGACTCTGATGGCTGGTAGACCCACTGGAAGAAGCCTGAATAGCCGGTGGGCGGTATGAACTCTCCGACATAGCACTAAAATAGGATCTGGAAGAACCCTGGTGACCTGAGTACCCACTGGAAGAACCCTGGAAGGCTGGTGGGCGGTAATAACTCTCTGGTATGACACTGAAATAGTGGCGCGCTGGAGCATAGCCTCTCGAAGATAAGTACAGACGTCTCTGTACTGATCCATAAGACTCTATTAGGCCTTCCCATGACTGTGAGACCTATATGAATCTAGTGCTCTGATACCATGTTGTCACGATCCAAATTCCATTATAGGTCGTGATGGCGCCCAACACCGTTGTTAGGCAAGCAAACACTAATCAACTAGTGAGTTCTCATTTATTTTATTAAACAACCCCAACATCTACTTAGCTTAAATTTAAAGCATTCGATAACTAACTAATTTTTATGGAAATTGAAACGAAAATGACTAAAGGAGATCATAGTTATATGATTACAACCCAAAAATCAAGTCTACTAATAAGTGCCAAGGATCTAGTGTCACAAGTGTTTGGGCATCTAGTAGAATATACGAAAGAAGGCTACCCTACTGCCTGAAATAAGTAGAGAGATACAAACAAAAGAAGAACTCTGGTATGCTGCTGAACGGCTAGAGTGGGAGAAGCTCACCGTAAGTCTCTGTCCGAATCAAATATGCGCGCTCGGCGGATAACTAGATGCACCTGCCTCAGATCCTGTGCAATTAATTACAGAAGCGTAGAATGAGTACATAACAATATGTACCCAGTAAGTATCCAGTCTAACCTCGAAGAAGTAGTGACGAGGGGTCGACTTGACACTTACTAGGGCCAATAATAATATAATCTAAGTGTTATGCTAAGCATGAATATTATGAATAATAATGACAGTTTAAGAACAGGGAGAAGTGAGATATTCTTTCATAAACGACATGTCAATTTCAGTCATATCACATAGAAACTTACATCTCAAAGCATTTAAGCAGTATAAATCATGGGAAAGTTCCAAATAAATAACATGCACAATTATGTCGAGGTCGTAAGGATCGGTCCAACATAATATTAAACTGTGCACAGCCAGAGGGTCTAATGACGCGAACCATAGATGTATCTATTTACTACCAAGGCGTACGACCTGATCCACAAATAGCAATTATTTTTAAAGAAACACAAACTTCTCATTTTACAGTCAAGTATTACAATAAATTCTTCAAATAAGTGAACTTAACCTTTTACGAATCCTTTTATCAAATTTTGACATGACTCAGGTAATTAAATTAGCAATTAAGGGCTCAAATATTTCAAATAAAGCATGATACGGGTCCTAAACTACCCGAACAATAGCATAGTAGTAGCTACGTACGGACTCCCGTCACCTCGTACGTACGTACGTCGCCCCCGCAAATAGGTACACACATTTATTTAATTCACCTATGGGGTTAATTCCCTCTTACAAGGTTAGACATGAAACTTAACTTTTTCCAAATATTACTTCCGAACTCAAGAATGCGCTCAAACCCTCAAATCGGAGCCGAACGATCCAAAACTATTCAAATGGGGTGACAACTAGTCAATGACTTAAGGAACATAAATATACAATTATCATTGAGTTTCATGGTAAAAATTTCATTCTTTCCAAACCCTAGGTTTTTCTCTAATCTCATAATTTTTACTAATCTTTACATGTTAATGTACCGAAAAACCTAAGTATTTAACTCACATACAGTAGGAATTACTTACCTCCAAAATCTTGGTGAAAAACTCCTCTCAAGAAGCTCTAAAATCGCCCAACAATAGAGTGAAATGAGCCAAAAATGACTAACTCCCGGATTAAATGAAGGCCACTGCCTTCAGCGACTTCAGCACCTACGGTGCATTGACCACATCTGCGGTCTCACTTCTGCGGAGATGGGCTGGACCGGATGGGACTGAACTTGCGGACAGGTGATCGCACCTGCGATTCCGCTTCTGCAGAACAGGGGCCGCATCTGCAGAACCTAGGCTCCGCTCCTTGGGCCGCATCTGCGATGCTTCAACCGCACCTGCGAGCTCACACCTGCGGCTTCCCAACCGCAGGTGCGGTCGCACCAGAACTGGTGCACAACAACTTTTTTGAGCTTTGAACTCGACTCGTGCAACATCCAAATTTTCCGGGGCCCCCGAGGCCCCATCCAAATATACCAACAAGTTTGGAATCATAAAACGGGCTCGCTCGAACCTTCGGAACGCCCAAAGCAACAGTAA
Organism: Nicotiana knightiana; assembly: GCA_005239525.1. Classification (NCBI taxonomy): domain Eukaryota; kingdom Viridiplantae; phylum Streptophyta; class Magnoliopsida; order Solanales; family Solanaceae; genus Nicotiana; species Nicotiana knightiana. The sequence continues at coordinate 11,728 of ML391624.1, forward strand.
TACTAAGAATCATACCCTAAAACCAATTGAATCAAACTTATGAACTTCAAGTTCTTCAATCTACTTCCAACGTGCCGAAACGTACTTATACTACTCGGAATGATACCAAATTTTGCGTGCAAGTCTTAAATGAAATTACAGAACTATCCCCGCTCTCGAAATTCCATTTGGACCTCGATATCACCAAAACACGTTCCAAACCAAATTTATAGAACTTCTAAAACTTCCAGAATCCAACTTTCACTATTTGGCGCCGAAACGCTCTCGGGTCATATGAAACCCACTCCGAGCATATGCCCAAGTCCGAAATCATCATACAAACCTATTGGAACCATCAAATCCCGATTCCGTGATCGTTTACTCAAAATATTGATCGAAGTCAAACTTGGCCTTCTAAGCCAACCTTAAGGAACCAAATTGTTTACCTTGAAAATAGTAATTACAATTATAATTGATTTTGTGGTTCTAAAAATATGTGATATATTGTAGTACTAGTTGTTTAGTCAACAGATGCTAAGTGAGAGGTAAGAAAAATGAGATGAGAGCAAAGAATAATGGAATTGTGCAAATCGAGCAGTTATGAGATGGGGCCTCGAGCTGGTCGAAAACATGGCCTCGAGGTCGATCTCGAGTACTTGACAGAGGGGTGATAGATGAAGGATTAACAGCTTAACGGGCCTCAAAGATAGCCCTTTATGATCAATAATGAGCAGTAAATGAAGAACAATTAATGAACACAATAAATAAATTAATGGAACAATTGTAGAGAATACTTTAGTTAGAGAGCAGAGAATGTTCTTATTCTTGTATTCAATATCCTCCTCTTTACAAAATGACAAGGGTCCCCTTTATATAATAGGGGGAATCCCAACATATTACATGTGTAATTATTACAAAGAAATACAGATGGTACAACTATTTAATGTCACGATACAGACTTGTACTATTCTTGCGGACTTGGTCAGCTTTAACCACGTGCCTTTTGGGAATTTCCCGCCTTCTCATGACGGTCTCCGAGTTATGCCACTCCGAGGTCGAGCGTGGGGGATCCTCGATGTCAAACCTCAAACTGTGCCTCGATCCCTCTGGAGACGGGCTACGGAATGCCATAATGATCATAAAATTGAACTCTCTAATTTTATCCGTACACAGATAGTCCCCACGTTTCTTAGAATGAAATGATAAGAAACGATCTTGAATACTTGCCTCTTAGATACTCCCATTATGTCGTCAGCCTCGTCAGAACATTAAATGGCATGACATAAGGGCTGCGCAGAGGTCACTGTCAACACGATTCTCGAGACGCCCACGAACCGCTATTGGTTCAACCTTTCCGCTTCCCAAACGTGCCCAAATGACTTCTATAAATACTTCAATCATTTGCCTTTCACAACTTTACAACATCTTCAAGTCTTCAAAATTTAGCTAACTGTTTTCTTCTTTCATCCTCTTTCTCCGCTTGATTCTTCATCTTCTTTCTTTGAAACTCAGTTACAATTATGGCAAAAACCTCCAAAACGGTACCTCAAAAAGAGGGAGCCACTTCTTCATCACGCCCGTCTAATGTAAAATCAAAAACTCCTCCTAGTATCCAGCAGTGCATTCCTGGTCCCTTTGACACCATCCCCGATTTTACCATCCAGAAACCCCCTTCTATACCGGGCCAATGCAAGCTTATGTATCGGTACATAAGTGTAGTGACAGATATAAAGAGGGTAAAGATAGGCTGCCGTTGGGGGGAGGCGGCGCAAGTAGAAATCCCTACAGCTGAGGAAAGCATAGTCACACATAAAGCTGGCTTCCTTAGCATATATACATACTCTTTCACTTTAGGCCCTGTAGATTCTTCTTCTTCACCGATAGACCCGGTGATTCTCGACTTTTGTCGTCAGTATCGAGTGACACTCGGTCAAATTTATCCCTCTTTCTGGAGGATTCTATATATGGTTCTATATATCTCTAACGTGGTCGAGGGAATGACTTTCACTCTCGATCACTTGATCAGATTGTATAACCATCGTCTCTTCCAAGGGGGTTTGACCAAGCTACACCGTCGATCTGCCAAGGTGTTCTTTGCCTACATCGACGAGGACAAAGACCGGGGATGGATGAGCCGATTTGTTAGAGTCAGAACCTCGGACCTCATCCCTACTGATAGGATGCCATTCCCGAAGGAATGGAACATGAAGCGTAAGTATCCTCATATCAAGTATGCTTTACCACCTCTTTTTCTTCTTCCGATCTGACCTCCTTCTCTTTTGATTGATTTTCTTCTGATTGTGTAGCCACCGTTTGGTTCCCCGGTGCGGTCCAGGACCTTCCAGGATGAATCAAACTTTTGGACTCCGCTTTTCCATACAGCAAGCGCGTCTGGCGCCATTTGTCCAAAATGCGGTGGCAGGCCAAGATTCACGGTATGCTTTTATTATTACTATTTCCTCATTCTTTTTAAGTATTCTCTATGGTGGTGAGTTTGATACATCATGCCTGTGCAGGCCTTGGGGAAGGCGTGTCGATGAGACTGCCTCTCCTGGTGAGGAAGAGGTTTCAAAAACTGCCAAGGATAAGAAAAGGAAGAGGGAGACATCGATAGAGTCTCCGAAATAAAAGAAAGAAAAGGCTCGGAAGCCCAAGACCGACGCTACGATCCTTACCTCGATGGCCGCTGAGAGCCTTCATGCCGATGAAGAGGATGATGATACCTGCCCTTTGGTACAAAGGGTAATACGAAGCATTAATGCTTCGAAATTTTCTAAGCGGACGGCTGCTGAGTTGGAGGCGGCCGACGCGGACCCGCCTCATTTGAGGAGACCCTCGAGGATGGTTTGAGTGCATTCCCCGAGCCGCTTGTCGGACATGGTACAGTCCGTGTTGGTGAGTTCGAAGGGCTCACTTCTAAAGTTTTTTGGGGTCGAGAGGAAGCCCCGATGGAAGTTGATGCTGCAGGAGGATTTCAATCGGGCCTGTCATTTTCTCTAGGGGAGATACGAGATGCCCAGGGTCGGAATGCCTCCATTTTGGGTACCTCTCCGGGAGAGGGTAATACATTCAGATATTATTTTGAAGGCGTTGAGGAGGAGACCGATCTCGATCCCCCCGCCACTGTCGAGGAGGCTGAGAGGATTCAAAAGTAGGTGATCTTCTTGATATACTATTTGTGCTTCAAATTTTTACCCTTGCTTTTCTAACTTTCTTACTTTGTGTTGTAGGTCAAGATGTTGTATGAGAAGCTTACATCGGAGCTAAACGAGCTGAAGGCTCTGCATCCCCGAAAAAAGGAGGAGATGGTCGACCACCAGGCACGCTTAGAGAGAGCGTTCCATGAGAGGGCCGACTTTATCGAGCAGGTAATCTGGTACCCATGAACTTGTCTTTTATTGCCATAATTGATGCTAATTAGCTTGTCTTCTGTATTTGTAGATTGGGCAAATGGATGCCCTAGTGAGGCAGCTTCGGGGGGAGATTGTGGCAAAGGACGCCGAGATCCTCGAGCTGACACGGCTGAATGATGTCGTGGCCTCAGACAGGGACATACTTCGGGAAGATCTATCCTCGACTCAAGGCCTTCTTCGAGGTGCTCAGGAGGAGGCTGCTACATTATCCGCGGCCAAGTCCAAGACCGATGAATTTGTTTCTTCATACAAAAGGAATGTTGCCGCCGCAAATGATCGGGCTAGGGAGATATCTGAAAAGGCCGAGATGAAACTGGCCCGCGTTGTTGCTCATGCTCGCCTGCAAGCTAGGAGGCAAGCCTTCGAGGAAGCAAGTGTCAAAGGTGTCGATCTCTCTGCCGAGATTGAAGAAGCCAGGGCCTTGAAGGAAGAATCAGCAATCTCAACCACTTCGGATGAGGGCTCTGGAAGCGAATCGGGCAATAGCGAAGGTAAAGAGTAGACTTACTTACTATTTTTGCTTTTTCTTTTTTGTACATGGGATCCTCGGGGGATCTTTGTAAAATACACTTGTAAATATATTTTTTGGAGTGGAAAAGATCTATTTGTTTCATATCTTCAAATTATGCTCTACAATGTCTATGCAAAAGTCGACCTTCAAGCTCTGAATTTAGATATTTGGAGCCCGTACTTGTAGTAACAGAGATCCTCGAGATCGGACACCCTCTCGAGGCTAGGTTCGGATGGGAGTTTCGATCCCTCGAATGTTGTATGACAGCGTCATTCATATGACATGACCGTAAAGTGACTGAGGTGGCTCCGCCGGTACACATCCCCAAAAGCTATAACGACCTTTTCAGAATTAATTGGCCCTCAAAATAGATGAATAGTCGCCAGTTGTTCTATATATATGCTTGCTTTTAGGTTTTGCAGCGTGCAAAAACTAGTTTTCTCTTCCTTCTCTCAGCTCTTCTTTAGTTCAAAGCTTTGGTTGAGCTTTCTCCCTCTTTATCTTTATTCGAATAGTTATAGGCTGCCGTGCCCAAATACGCTCATCAAGAAGAGGGAAAATCTACCTCTGCTTTTTGCCCGGTCAGTGGTACACCGCCGACGACGGCGAGATAACCTCGAGTTGTTTTACTTTGAAGAAATACTTTGCACTAGAGAAACCCTTTGATGCTCCGGTCCATCGAGAACATACATTGAGGTTTATTCGATCGATACAGGAGAATCACCTCGAGGCCGTGAGGAGAGATTGTGGGTGGGGAGAAAATGTTATGCTGCAGATACCTTCCCGAGAAGAGAATATTATGGCCCACGTAGAGGGATTCCTGAATGTGTATACGTACCCATTTACATTGGGCCCGCTCGACCACCTTGTGCTCGAATTCTATAAAAGGTATCGAGTCACTTTGGCTCAAACTCATCCGTCCTTCTGGCGGATAGTGCTGATTATAAGGTTCTTCACTGAAAAGGCGGAGCTCGAGTTTACCCTTAGCCACCTTATGAGATTATATCGCCCTCTGCATTGCCGAGGCCTGATTGCGTTACGATGTCGATCCACCAAGCCCTTTATTGCCAGTGACGATGAGGACCAGAACCAAGGATGGATGAGTTGATTTGTCCAAGTGAAGACCATTGACATCATTCCTGCAGAGTTCCTGCCATTCACCAAAAAATGGAACTTTAAATGTAAGAACTATGGTGTATCTTAGCGCCCTTTGCTCTCGATGATTTATAAGAATGCTTATTTTTCTCTTTCTCAGCGATTCCGTGGATGTCGCAAGAGATCTCCGATCTTGCAGGCTGGACTCGAAGGCTAGCAGCTTCTTCGTCCTATGATGAACGCAAGTGGCGAGATTTGTCGAAGGGCAGATGGGAAGCAAAATACCACGATATATGTCATGTGATTGTCCTTTGAGGAATGATTTCCTCTATGTGTATTAACTCCATCACCGCAAACGTTGGCGGATTCTCTAAGATGAAACCGTGCACCCTCGATGAGGGGAAGGACCGTCGACTTCAGATCCGAGGGAGGATAATAAGAGGAAAAGGTCCTCGAATGATGAGGACATGCACAACGAGGCGGGGCCTGCCCGGGGGCACAAAGAAGATGTCGCCGCTGAAGAGGACCTTATATACATCGGTTATTCTGTGGACATCAGTACTCCTGGGGAGGATGGTTCTGCATCGATGGCTCGAATTGGAGGGCCTTCTGAGGTTGCCGAACCTGCTTGGCCTGAGACCTATAGCCTCGAGATAGAGGTTCCACGAGAGGGAAGGAGAAATAATCCTTCACCATCGTCTGCTTTCCCCTTGAAGGTATTTTGAGGGACGTTCGGGGCCAGGGGCTGCCTAAATCAAGTGAGGTCTGGATCGATCATATCCCTACCGAGAGCAGTTCAACTGGGGCCGATGAGACCAGGTCAGTAGACGCATGCTCAACTTTTGAGGAGGCTCAACAGCTCTGTTCCGTGGTGAGTTATGGTTGACTTTGTTGGTTTTTCAGCTTTGTATTTTCATCTTTTGAACTGAAGCTTCTTTTTCATAGGCTTTTGACAAGATCAAGTCTGAGCTGCTCCGCTGTGAGGCCAAGTTGCGGGAAGCCTTGGGCAAGGAGAAATCTCTCACACTTCTTTGTGATAAGAAGACAAAAGAGTTGATATATCTTCGATCGGAGATGAATCGGAGTCAAGACTACGAAGGCAATCTCGAGCAACAAGTAATCCTTATTTTGAGGGAGTACATGCTTCTTTTCCCGTCTTCGAAAACTAATGTTTTGGTGCTTCAGTTCCAGAGAAAAATGGAGGCATTGGAATGCCTTGGGGCGAAGTCGGATAGGTCAATTCCGAATGCAGTGCGTTGAAGGCGCAGATAAGTGTTCATGCTGCGGCCCAAAGAAATGCTTTGGTCGAGGCTTCTACCCTCGAGGTGCAACTCCGCAATGCTCGAGAAAGTAACATGATTAAGACGGGCAGGATTGCCAAGCTCGAGACTGATCTTTTGAAGATGAAGGCCGAGGTCGTGGACGCTCGGGCTGAAGCTGAAGAAGTTCGAGCAAAGGCCGATAAGAAAGTGGCCGTTTACTTGAAAGATTTTGTCGATGCTCAGCATCTATATCGAGGGTATGCCTTTTTAGAGGTCTTACAAGTTCGATATATAGCCTTGAATTTGATATCGGGATTATTCCTTTTTAAGGTCTTATAAATTTGTACATGCCTTGCTTGAGGTCTTACAGGTTTGTACATGCCTTGCTTGAGGGCTTGTGAGCTCGAAGTTGCCGGCCTTGAGGTCTTACGGCTTAGAGTTTTTGATGTTTCCTCATTGAGGGCTTATGAGTTTGGTGTTGCCGGCCCTGAGGTCTTACTGCTTCGAATTTTTAATTTTTCCTTATTGAGGGCTTATAAATTTGAACATGCCTCGTTGAGGTCTTACAAATTTGATGTTGCCTCATTGAGGGATTATAAATTTGAACATGCCTCGTTGAGGTCTTACAGATTTGATGTTGCCTCATTGAGGGCTTATATTGTTGATATTGCCTCGTGGAGGGCTTATATTGTTGACATTTCCTCATGGAGGGCTTATATTGTTGGTATTTCCTCATGGAGGGCTTACATTGGTGCCTCATGGAAGGCTTATGAGCTCGAAGTTTGCTGGCCCTGCGGTCGCTTCAAGTTTTTGATGTCAGTCCCTTAGTGTTCGGAAAATTTCTGGCCCTGGAGTCGTTTCTTGTGAAAATAGCAAACTTCTTTGAAATGCGAAGTGTTTTGATGATGAAAGATTCTCCTTCGATTACTTGGTACAAGTATACATGTTTTCACTATTGAGGGTTCGATTATTCTATGTGGACACGTTTCATTCGACCGTTTGGTCCTTTACACCATTCTCCTGCCGAGACCCTCTTTGGCATATTTTTATTTCTTCGACGAGGTGGTCTCCCTGGGGGCTACCCCTCAGTATTTGAGGTTGATCGAAGAGAAGCCTTGAATGCTTGATAAGTTCTTCTTAGGTAGCATATGGATATTGCTTCGTTAAAAACCTCGTCGGTAAAATCCATTTGGGATAAAATCCGATATGAGGGAAAAAAGTGCAATGCATGCTTTAAAACCTAAGGCCTTCGAGCTGGAGGGTGATTTGATCCCTTTCAATCGAACACCTGCGTATAGGTTAGTGTAAAACGTGAAGGAAAGGGGGAAATGATTGTACCTTAACTGTGGTGGCGTTCAAGCCTCGATATGCTTCAGTTATTCGTTCCGAGGATGCGGCAAGGTCCTTTATACGTTCGTTCGAGGACGTAGTTTCTGATTGCTACTCAGTTGTTTGCTTTTTCTTTGGCCCCTTCGATGTAGAGTCTATCGATGTCGGTGCCACATCGTGCACCGCGAACATCTCTTTTGCTGCGTGATGCTCTCCGTAAACTGTTTTCCCTCCATCCTTCGTAGAAAATTCATCATTTGATGAAGGGTTGATGGCACCGCCCTCATACTGTGGATCCATGGCCTTCCAAACAAAGCATTGTATCTCATGTCACCTTTGATGACATGAAACTTAGTATCTTGAATTGTACTAGCCACGTTGACTGGGAGGATGATTTCCCTCATTCGTTGTCTCGCTCGCCATGTTGAATCTGTTGAGGAATCGAGGGGCAGGCACGACATGGTCGAGCAATCCGAGTTGCTCTACCACCCTCAACCTAATTATGTTGGTCGAGCTACCTGGATCCACGAGCACAGGTTTAATTTGAAATTTATTCAAAAGAAAAGAAATTACCAGTGCGTCATTATGAGGTTGAGATAAGGTCTCGATGTCCTCTTCACTGAATGAAAGAGCATCTTCAGGTATGTAGCTCCGAGTTCGATTTTCCCTGGTGATGGATACTTTTGTTTGCTTGAAAATGGGTCCCTAAGGGACGTCGACTCCTCCAATAATCATGTGGATAACGTGATGTGGTTATTCTGTTTCATTTTTCCTGTTTGCCTCTCTTTCCCGAAATTGGTTTTTAGCTCGGTCGCTGAGGAAATCTCGAAGGTTCCCTTTGCTAATTAGTCGGGCTACCTCTTCCCGAACTTGTATGCAATCCTCGGTCCTATGACCGTGAGTGCTGTGATATTCACATATCAAGTTAGGGTTCCTTTGTGAAGGATCTCATAGTACGGGTCTTGGCCACCTGGTGTCTTTGATTTTACCTATGGCCGATACGATGTCTGAAACATCAATGTTGAAGTTGTACGCGGATAGTCAGGGTGCCTCTACCCGCCCTATGTACCTGTCAAACCCCGCTTTGCTCACGAGTCCCCGAGGATTCTGGCCTCGATCCATCCTTCGTTTACTTCGAGGTATGTTGCGCCTCAGGATATTTCTCCGATTTTCTATATACGATTGATATCTTTCTTTTCTTGGATCGACTCTCTCTCTTTGGAAGCCTTGATTCCTTTGCTAAGAGCTTGCTGGGATACACCGAGCCCAAGGGGGCTTCCAATTGGTCGTCCTCGACTGGCATCTTTGACTGATACCTCTTGTGTACATCTACCCAAACTACAGAGGGATATTCGATTAAGTTTTGCTTCATCTGCTTTTCAGCTATCGAGCTTCGTTCATTTAAGCCCTGAGTGAAGGCTTGCACTGCCCAATCATCAGAGACCGGTGGTAACTCCATTCGTTCCAATTGGAAGCGGGATATGAACTCCCTTAACATCTCAGTCTCTCTTTTTTTGATTTTGAAAACGTCAGATTTCCTCGTAGCGACCTTGATGGCACCAACATGCGCCTTCATAAAAGAGTCTGCCATCATGGCAAACGAATCTATCGAGTTTGAGGGCAGGTTATGATACCACATCATGGCCCCTTTGGACGGTGTTTCTCCAAATTTTTTTAATAAGATGGATTCAATCTCGTCATCTTTTAAGTCGTTCCCTTTCACAACATAGGTGTAAGCAGTAATGTGCTCATTGGGGTCCGAGGTCCCATTGTACTTTGGGAGATCGGGCATTCTGAATTTCTTAGGGATGGTTTTCGGAGCCGCACTTGGCGGGAATGGCTTTTGCACGAACTCCTTTGAATCTACACCCTTCAGAATCGGGGGTCCGCCCGGGATCTGATCGACCTTCGAGTTGTAGGTCTCCGCCTTTTTGTCGTTAGCTTCTATCTTCTTTCGCCTGATTCAATCCTCTTTGTGAGGTCCTTGAGCATCTTCATAATAGCGGGGTCGGCTGCTGATCCGTTATTGCTCGACCTTTCTGGTGGTGATGTGCTTGGAGTTTTTTGATGACTTTGTAGTTGAGCAATAGCCACTTGTTGTGCTTGCAACATCTCAAAAATGACATGAAGGCTAACTTCTCCTTCCTTTTGAGCAGGGGCTCCCTGTGCTTCATGTTGGTCTCCTTCGCGCACACTTCCGTCTGTATGAGAGCTTACATCGACATGTCGAGCATTGTGTGAGCCTTCATCAATGGTGATTTGTACTGGTGCCCCTTCAGAGTTCTGCGGTGGTACACCGGCGCCTGAAGTAGCTCCACCGTTATCTCCATGATCCTCAGGACCGTTCTTTTCATGTGCATTACTGAGTTAGCCATTTTCTGACCTGAAATTTAAGATTCTTGGGCAAGAAAAAGTGTGAAGAATAACTTCTGTTTTTAGAAAACAATCACTATTATTTTTAGCCCCACGGTGGGCACCAAACTGTTTACCTTGAAAATGGTAATTACAATTATACTTGATTTTTTGGTTCTAAAAATATGTGATCTATTTTAGTACTAGTTGTTTAGGCAACAGATGCTAAGTGAGAGGTAAGAAAAGTGAGATGAGAGCAAAGGATAATGGAATTGTGCAAACCGAGTGGTTATGAGACGGGACCTCGAGCTGGTCGAAAATAGGGCCTCGAGGTCGAGCTCGAGCTCGAGTGCTTGACAGAGGGGCGATCGATGAAGGATTAACAGCTTAACGGGCCTCGAAGATGGCCCTTTATGATCAATAATGAGCAATAAATGAAGAACAATTAATGAACACAATAAATAAATCAATCGAACAATTGTAGAGAATGTTTTAGTTAGAGAGCAGAGAATGTTCTTATTCTTGTATTTAATATCCTCCTCTTTACAAAATGACAAAGGTCTCCTATATATAAGAGGAGGAATCCCAACATAGTACATGTGTAATTATTACAAAGAAATACAGCTGGTACAGTTATTTAATGTCACGTTACGGACTTGTATTATTTTTGCGGACTTGACCAGCTTTAACCACGTGCCTTTTGAGAATTTCCCGCCTTCTCATGACGGTTTCCGATTTATGTCGCTCTGAGGTCGAGCGTGGGGGATCCTCGATATGCTTCCTCGATGTCAAAGCTCAAACTGTGCCTCGAGCCCTCTGAGACAGGCTACGGAATACCATAATGATCATAAAATCGAACTCTCCAATTTTAGTCGTATACACAAGTGTTCCGATTTCAACCCAAACTCTTTCAAATTCCGAACCAACCATCCCCGTAAGTCATAAATCAGTAAAAATAAATACGGAAAATCTTATCTAGGGACACGAGGTTCTAGAAAGAAAAACGACAGATCAGGTCGTTACAAATATATTGTGTGGCAACCCACGATGCATCAACTCTGAGGCAAGAGAAGCAAGACTTGACATGTCCATATAAATGACTAAAGTTTGAGTCTTCGTGGGCTACATTCTCTGTACAAAAGTCAGTCTATTCTTACTTTTTCTTTTAAATGTCCTATGAGAAATCCAACAGTATTAGCAAAACATAATGATGATGGATTAATCCAACACTATTAGCAATACTGCTGTTATTCATAAACTGTAGTAATACCAGAAGTGACCGTAATAAGGCCTAGATCAAGATGCATGCACGTAGAGTTATATTTTACACCGAAATGAAGGTATAATAATTTTGAGATTTCATTATCTAACAACATACATATAAGTCAATTTTTATCATAATGTACTTAAAGGAATTAACATAGAGTCTAGCATCTTCGGAGATAACTCATAGTTAGAAATTATGTCGCTTAATTCTCTCACAAAATAGTATTCTCTATTTGATTTCATTCAGATAGGAAATAGAGCGTCGAAGAATAATGTCCAAAATAATTTATTACTTCGAGAGAAAATCAAATCAGTGATATCTTTCCAAGTTAATGTTGATGGTTTTATCTGAAAAAGCAGGAACATTAACCTAATTAGATAAGGGTAAAAGCCATTTAAGTTCATCTTCTAGATTAAAAAACTTTAACAATACATATTTTGATCGAAGTTCACTTGGATAGAAAATTTTCATTTCTTAATCAGATGATGAAAGTATAAGCGTGTGTTATCAAAATGATTTTGTGCTGCTTCTTTATACCTAAATCAGAGAACGAAGATGACATGTTAAAAGGAAACTGTAAAGATTATCAATGTCATAGAAAACATACGACAAAACACCAATAAATGTATAAAATATCCAATTAATATAAGAAAAGAAAAGAAAAGAAAAAAAAGCTTGGCACAATGACAAGTTTTTGACCAGTATTGTCCCTTATCTTTGAGGATAGGTCTATTTTAGTCCCTCAAATATAATCATGAGTAGATTTAGTCCTTTAAGTATGCTAAATTGGAGCACCTTTAATTTCACTGACACAATATGTTCAAAAACTAACGGTCTTACCCAACTCTAATTCATGAACCACATCTTCTGCTCTGAAGCAAAACGTTTCCTCTCCTTTTATTGGATAATGCAAATTATCTCTTTAATTCCTCATTTTTAAATAGTGTCTTCTAAGATTTTGACCTTGAAAATATCCCTTTTGTGCTAGATTTCAATGAGAAAATGACATTGTATAGCTGTTGTAAAAATAATAGCCGAAAAAGTATATAAAATGTGTATAATATTTGTATATTAACATACAAAATGTGTGTATGTGTGTGTCTCTCTCTCCATACATACACACACACACACACACACATATATACACACACACACACACACACACACACATATATACAAAATATATAAATTTTATATATTTTTTGGCTATTATTTTTACAACGGCTATACAAGAGATATTTTCAAGGTCAAAATTTTAGAAGCCATTATCTAATAATGAGGAATTAAAGTGATAATTTGTGTTATCCAATAAAAGGAGAGGAAACATTTTGCTTCAGAGCAGAAGATATGCTTTATGAATCAGGGTTGGGTAATACCGTTAGTTTTTGAACACACTGTGTCAGTGAGACTAAAGGTGCTCCACTTTAACTTACTTAAGAGACTAAATATGCTCAGGGTTATATTTGAGGGACCAAAATAAACCTACCCTAAAAAATAAGGGACAATATTGGCCAAAACTCGCACAATGACCAAGACAGAAGATGCACAAAGAATATTAGGAATCTAACACAAAAAAGCAGTGAAAATGGTAGAGAAGATCAGAGACGGGTATAGCGAGTAAATCAAATCATACCTAAGTTTTAGGTTGAAAGAATAACCAGTTTCATATACATAGTACAATTCTGGAAATTATAAAAGCTCTTTAGATATCGGCATTTTGAGAAAGAATCATGTTATAGCTCGTATTAGAAACGTTGCTCCTATCCTTTCTTAGCTCTTAACTAAATTAAGTCTTGTTTTGGCCCCTAAAAATTATTTTTCAATCTACATTTTGTATTCAATTTCAGGTGTATCAGCAACTAGATGACAAAAGGAACAAAGAGAAACCATATTCTTACTAGCTGTTAATTTTCTTTTCTCAGTATTTAAGTAACTGAAAAGTCATAAGAGTAATCCCAAAAGGAAACCAAAAGCAGGTAAAACATAAAATTGAAAGATAAAAAGATGGGGACTAAGTAGAGAAACCAAAATGTTGAAAATAAAACTTGGTAGAAATGAATATAGCGAACAATAACAACAATATACCAATGTGATCCCACAAGCGCTGTTTGGGAAAGGTAAGATGTATGCAGATCTTACCCTACCTTGCGTGAGGTAGAGAGTTTTTATCGATAGACCGTCAACTCAGAATGAATATAACGAGAAAACAAATATTTGTTGTGCAGGTTTAAAAAAATTATAAAAAATGCAAAAGAACCAACATGCAACCATTTTCATGAGAATGAGAACTATTATGCAGGTATGAATATATCAGAGGAAAATACAAAGGAACGAACAGGAAATCGTCTCTTAGTATTTGTCGAAACCCATTTTATTGCATCTTAGTTGCGAGAAAAGTGAAAGTCACCATTCATAAGTATAATTAAAGTGAACAGAAAAATTGGTGAGAAATTCATGTCTTACCTCTCAAATATGAGTCATCTACAGTTCACTGTCAAATAGCTTCGCCATAAAAGTGCTTTCCCTTTTCTTCCCCTTGAACTCTCACGATCCAAAATCCACTAGTCGTGATGACACCTAACCCAACCCGCTAGGTAAGTCAACTAGTAACTATCAAATCCCAATAATATTAATAAAATAATTAAACAAAAGGAATTTTTTGAATCTTAAACATTTCTTAAGGACTGGTAGTACAAATCATGAGATTTTAAGAATAGAACTTACAAAGCCGGTATGAAATAAATACATCATTTGTTTGAAAAGTGCATAAATAGAGTTTTATAAATCTAAGGCTACAATGAACAAGAGGCAACTACAACAGGAACACAGGTATATCTTCAAATCCAGCTCCCATTGAACACGGCAACATCAACAGCCAACATATGCACGCAATGTACAAAAGTGTAGTATGAGTACAACCGATCCGATGTACTCAATAAGTAACAAATCTAACCTTAGGTTAAAAGTAGTGATGAGCTGGAACATAGGTCGGGTCTAACACCAATAACCAACAGCAGTTCATAACAATGTAGAGCATATAAATAAGGAAGTAACTCAGAGATAAAATGCTCAGTTTTTTCATAGTTTTTTCGAAAATAGTTCCGCTTTTCAAGAATATCAGTGAAAACCCAAATTCTTTTACCGAAATCGTCAAAAAATATGAGATAGTTTGAAAATTGTAATTTTTCCAAAATACTTTCCACAATAAATAATATGTTTCATTTTCTTTCGAGATAGCAAGTGTGAAATACCTCTCTATGATCACACATCATTGTGTGTAAAAAGTCATAAATGACGTGATATTGTACATCATGAGAAAAAATGCATCTCTATGCATGTATGTCATGTGTGCATGCCAATTTCATGTATTTCAGAGATGAATCATGTACTCACACTCTTAGAATACTCAATCTCACTGTCTTACACTTTCCGCTCATCATGCTCAACCACTCAATACTGTATATGACAAATTCGGCCCAGGGAAGATCTATCCCGGAATATATACCTCAAATGACCATTAGTCACTCAGTACAGAGGAAGGCCAATCCGGCTCATGGAGAAGATCCATCTCCAGGTATATAAATGTTCAACCACTCAGTATTGTATATGGCCTATACTGCCTAGGGAAGATCCATCTCAAAATATATACATCACTGACCATCGGTCATTAGTACCGAGGAAGGCCAATGCAGCCCCATGGAGAATATCCCTCTCCAGGTATATAAATAATTCGGACAAGATCTATGTCTAGAGAAGATCCATCCCTCATTATAATCAACCGCACTTACTGGGGGTGTGTACAGACTCCGGAGGGGCTCCTACAATCCAATCGCTATCATAAGCCAAATCCAGGCAACTGTCACTGAAAATCAGGCTCTCAGTCATCAATCTCTCCAGTCTCACTCACGGGCTCACAGTATCATGAAAGTAGCTCGACAACAATGATATGACGTATCAATAAATAACAACTGAGACTGAGATATGAATGAATGCATGAATATAACTGAGTACGAAATATCGATGAAATCAGAGAGATGACAGTAAGAAACGACCACTATGGGTCCTAACAATATCAGCATAAAGCCTAAACATGATATCTAGCATGATTGACAACTCGGTCACTTAATCACATGGTGAAAACACAGTATCAACAAAATAGGGCTACTAAACAGTGCCATGAAAACAAAGGAGTCATAATTCACCGGGTGCACGCACACACGCCCGTCACCTACCATGTGTGTCACCTCATCATCAATCACATAGCACATAATTCGGGGCTTCATACACTCAGCACTAAGTTTAGAAGAGTTACTTACCCCGAACAAGCCAATTCCAATACCGAGCAAGCCAAGCGATGCTCCAAAAATGCCAGATCGCATGTACCGACCTCCGAACGGCTCACAACTAGGCAAAAGCAACTCAAATATATCAAATAAATCCCAAGGAAATAATTTCAAATGATAAAGATCGAATCCTTAGTCAAAATCCAAAATCGGCCAAAAGTCACACCCGGGCCCGCACCTCGGAATCCGACAAAACTCACAGAATCTGACAACCCATTCAATTACGAGTCCAACCATACTAGTTTCACTCAATTCCGACTCCAAATCGATGTACAAAACTCAAAAAATCCATATTATGAAACTTTAGGCCAAAACCCACAATTTCCTCTTTAAAATTCATCAACCAAAAGCTAAAATCAAAGAAAGATTCATGGAATATAACCAAAACCAAGTAGAGAACACTTAGCCCAATTCGTATGGTGAAAATTGCTTCAAGAATCGCCTCAATCCGAGCTCCCTAGCTCCAAAAATGTAAAAATGCCTGAAACCTTCGAAATAGAGTACTTTATAATTTGCCCAGGCAACCTCTTTCACGAATGCGGCAATACCATCGCGTTCGCGATGAACAAGATCACACTAGCACAAAAGACTATATGTGTTTGCGGCATAGTCCTAGCGTATGAAATGCACAATAGGAACAACCCTTCGCGAATGCGGCTGCTACTTCGCGAACGTGAAGACATATCCTCCACTTCCTCAATTTCAGCTCTATGCAAACGCGACTCCCCATCGCGAACGCGGAACCCAATCAACTCACCTTTCGCGAACGCATTCCTTATGTCGCGTCCGCAAAGAAAAAATTCGCAGAAGAGCAAATTACACTTCGCGATCACGGCTGGACCTTCGCGATCACGAAGAACACCAGAAACATCAGGTAACAGTAGAAACCAACAATAACAACATGGAAGAAAATGATCTGAAATCAATCTGAAACACGCCCGAGCCCCTAGGGACCCTGTCTAAACATACCAGCAAGTCCCATAACATAACACAGACCTACTCGAGGCCTCAAAACACGCTTAACAATATCGAAACGACGAATCACACCTCAGCTCGAAATCAATGAACTTTGAAACTCAACTTTCACAACCGATGTCGAAACCTATCAAATCACGTCCGATTGACCTCAAATTTCACACACAAGTCACATTTGACATTATGGACCTACTCCAACTTCCGGAATCGAAATTCGAACCCGCTATCAAAAAGGTCACTCCCGGTCAAACTTTCTAAAATTTCAATATTCGCCATTTCAAGCCAAATTCTACTATGGACCTCCAAATCACAATATGGACGTGCTCATAAGTATAAAATCACCCAACAGAACTAACGGAACCATCAGAAATCCAATCCAAGGTCAAATACTAAAAAGTCAAACTTGGTCAAACCTCTCAAATTTAAAGCTTCTAGCTGAGAATCATTCTTCCAAATCAATTCCGAATAACTTGAAAACCAAAATCGACGATTCACATAAGTCATAATACATTATACGGAGCTACTCATGCCCTCAAATAACCGAGCGAAGTGCGAATGCTCAAAACGACTGGTCGGGCCGTTACATCCTCCCCCACTTAAACATACATTGGTCCTCGAACGTGCCAAGAGTTGATCCAAAAGCCACCAAATCGCCGTGTAACCTTACCATGCACATATCCGGGGGTGATCCCACGCCACTCTATCCCATATAGGGCTGATAACTCAACATAACTGAAATTTCATAATTCAACCTAGCTCATACACCTTAAAACCAAATTTCTAACATCCAGAATTTTCCATAAGATCAGAATCTTGCATCTACACATTACATAAGTCTAAACAAGTTGTATCAAGCCGTAATCATAACCCAAGATGTAATCACATGATCGCATAACTCAAATACTCATAGTGATAATTTCTAATCACAGTAGTTGCTCAAAACAACCCAATACCGGTAATAAACCTCATATCAAACAAAGCCTCATTCTAAAACCTTTATACACTGCCACCGATGAAAGAAATACGCAGAAACTCATAATGTCACGACCCAAATTCCCAACCCACGGGATCGTGATGGCGCCTAGCACAATACTTGCTAGGCAAGCCGATGTTAGAAATTAACCATTTTCTTTTTAAAGTTTACTTACACATAATAAAACAATTTAAAATAAATACGAAATCTAATGTTTTCCACAAAACAATTCCATGAATAATAACGAGGAGCAATAATTAAGCCGAACCACGAACTAAATATATAACTATAAAGCTACCCCAGGGTCTGGTGTTACAATTCACGAACTACTAAAGAATACTACAAATAAATGGGCTGAAAGAAATATATCTCTGTTTCGAATGAAATAAAACAGTATCTAAATGAATAGGAGAAAACTCCAGGAGTCTGTAGACGCCAACAGATCTACCTCGTGTCTCCGAACAAAATGCGAAGCTACTAAGATCTCCTAACTCTGGTTGGTACCTAGATCTGCACAACAGAGTGCAAAGTGTAGTATCAGTACAACCGAGCCCATGTACTGAGTAACTGCCGAGCCTAACCTCGACGAAGTAGTAACGAGGCTACGGCGGGGCGTTAACTACATAACCTGTGAACAATATGTATAATAAAGCAAGAAATAAACAAAATAATAAACTCGATAACCAGTAACTTGCAATAATAAATAAAAGCAACTCGAATAACTCTTTTCAAATATCAATTGTAATCAACTCTCCAAATTTTTCCAACTTTCAATTTAAATCACAATAAGAATCAGTGTATGAAAACCTTTTAAATAAAATCGGAGTTTGCCAAATCCTTATTTTTGAAAATCAGTAAAACATAAAAGTCCACCCTTATCGCTCCTTGTTGCGGCGCGCAACCCGCTCCCACCTGTCCTCCCTTATTGCTACTCCCTATATATATCACCCTTATTTCTCCTGTTGCAGCGTGCAACCTGATCCCACCTGTCCACCCTTATCACTCCTTGTTGAGGCGTGCAACCCGCTCCCACCAAACATATCATATCAGTTTATTCATAAAAACTTTCACAATTCAGGCCAAGCCTTTCACAATATTTTTATATCAACAATTGTAAACAGAAGCTGTAAAACTCATAAACTTCATCAATTATCATTTCATAACAAAGCCAACCGGAATTTATATACATATAGTAACACTGGAAACCAGATCAATCCTTATGTAACACAACAAAACCAAAAGAACAACCAACACTTCCAAAATACTTAAAGAAATACTTAACAACAAATTTACCAATCCAAATAGACATATAAACCTCAATGATCATGAAACAATTAAGCCAGGAAGCAAATAATTAGAAACGGGGGAAGAGATCATGTTTAACAAACAACTTGGTGGTGCATAGATACTCGTCACCTCACCTATACACCACACATGAAAATTCACATAGTATTTAAGTTGGGGATTCCTATTGCCTCAAGTCAAGGTTAAACCAAGCACTTACCTCAATTGCGTAGGCCACTCACTGCTCAATTACAAATTTTTCTTTAGAATCTTGCTCTAACCTGCTCGAATCTAATCATAATTAGCTTAATATCATTAATTAATGCTAAAAGAACTAACTTTACTGAAAATTACGATTTTTACTAAGTTTTCTAAAAAAAGGTTAAAACCCGACTCCGGGCCCGCTTGGTCCTAACTCGGGGTTCGGACCAGATTTCGTTTACCCATTCACCCCCGAACCCGAATATGCAATTAGTTTCGAAATTCGACCTCAATTCAAGGTAAAGATTTGGTTTTTATAAAATTCCCTAATTCTACCCAAATCTTCAATTTTTACCATGAAAATTCTTGATTTTTTTATTTAAAAGTGATGAAAAACATTGGGTAATTGAAATAGAAGAGTTTGGAATTGATAAAGAAAATCGTCTTTAGGGCGTGGTAGTTCAAAAAATAGGAAGAAAAAGAGTTCTCTCCATTTTAACACTGTTTTAATATAGCTGGGCAGGCCTTCATCGCATTCGCATAGTGTCCTGACCCAGTGGCCTACGCGTTTGCGTTGAAGGGCTCGTGTTCGCGGTCGCAAGTCCGCGTTCGTATAGAGTAATTGGGTTCCCCTCCCCCAGTCCCATGTACACTTCGCGTTCGCGGAGGGGAGGGTGCGTTCGCATAGCACAAAGACGACCCCCAGCTAAATTACTCTACACGTTCGCGAGTGACTCCACGCGAACGCAATGAACAAAATAGCTCAGCACCAGTAAAAGCAAAAACCAGCAACTTTTCTAAGTGTAAAACATCCCGTGGCCTTTTCGAAACTCACCCGAGCCCTCGGTGCTCCAAACCAAACATGCACACAAGTCTAAAAACATCATACGGACTTGCTCGTGCGATCAAATCATAAAAATAACATGTAAAACTATGAATTAAACCTCAAAACTCATCATTTTTCTCAAGAACACTTAAAGTTCTCTATTTCTCAACCGGACGTCCGAATCACGTCAAATAAATTCCGATTCTCACCAAATTTCATAGATAGGATGTAAACATCATAACAAACCTGTATCGAGATCTGGAACCAAAATACGGGCCCGATACCAACGGTTTCAAACATTAATTCATTTCTTTATTTCATTAAGAATCCAACAAAATAATTTCTTTCAAAAATTAATTTCTAAAGCTAAGGACCTCGGAATTCAATTCTGGGCATATGCCCAAGTCCCATATTTTACTACGGACCTCCCGGAATCGTCGAAACACAGATCCGGGTCCATTTACTAAAAATGTTGAACAAAGTCAACTAAAACCAAATTTTAAATTCCAAGAATCTTTATTTCTCATATTTTCATATAAAAGCTTTCCGATTTCACGTCCGGATTGTGCACGTAAATCGAGGTAATTAAAATTAATCTTTTTAAGGCTAGTGAGCCTGGAATGGAGCCTTAATTTATAAGAAGAACCTTTGGGTCATCACAATATCCACCTCTAAAACAAACGTTCATCCTCGAACGGACATAGAAAATTACCTGAACTGACAAACAAGTGGGGATATCTACTATGCATGTCTAAATCGGACTCCCAAGTAGCTGCCTCAACAGGTTGACCCCTCCACTTCACTCGAACTGAAGGGTAACTTTTTGATCTCAACTGACAAACCTGCCGGTCTAGAATGGCTACCGGCTCCTCCTCATAAGTCAAATCCTTGTCCAATTGGACAGAGCTGAAATCTAACACGTGGGACGGGTCACCATGATATTTCCCGAGCATAGATACATGAAATACCCGAAGAAGTGAGGACAACCCTGGAGGCAACGCAAGTCTATAAGCTACCTCCCCCACTCTATCTAGAATGTCAAATGTCCTGATATACCTAGGGCTCAACTTGCCCTTCTTCACAAATCTTATGACACCCTTCATGGGCGATACCCGAAGTAATACTCTCTGTCCAACCATGAATGCCACATCATGAACCTTACGATCGGCGTAACTCTTTTGCCTAGACTGAGCTGCATGGAGTCGATCCTGAATAATCTTGACCTTATCTAAGGCCTCTTGAACTAAGTCTGTACCCAATAGCCGAGCCTCTCCCAGCTCAAACCATCCAACTAGCAATCTACACCGCCTACCATATAATGCCTCATAGGAAACCATCTGAATTCTTGGCTGATAACTATTATTGTAGGCAAACTCCGCTAACGGCAAGAATTAATCCCAAGAACCTCCAAAGTCGATAACACAAGCGCGGAGCATATCTTCTAGAATCTGAATAGTACGCTCAGGCTGCCCGTCCGTCTGAGGATTAAATGTCATGCTCAACTCAACTCGGGTATCCAACTCTCGCTGAACAGCCCTCCAAAAGTGTGAGGTAAACTGCGTACCTTGATCAGAAATGATAGATACGGGCACACCATGAAGGCGAACAATCTCTCAAATATATATCTCTACCAACCGCTCCGAAGTGTAAGTACTTGCCACTGGAGTGAAATGTGCTGATTTAGTCAACCTATCCACAATAACCCAAATGGCGTCGAACTTCCTCTGAGACCGTGGGAGTCCAACAACGAAGTCCATAGTGATACGCTCCCACTTCCACTCAGGAATCTCTATCTGTTGCAGTAAACCACCGGGTCTCTGATGCTCATACTTCACCTGTTGAAAATTCAAGCAACGAGCCACATAAGCAACGATGTCATTCTTCATACTTCTCCACCAATAGTGTTGCCGCAGGTCCTGGTATATCTTGGCAGCACCCGGGTTAATAGAATACTTATAACTGTGAGCTTCTTCAAGAATCAACTCACGAAGGCCATCAACATTAGGCACACATATACGACCCTGCATCCTCAAAACACCATCATCTCCCACTGTAACCTTCTTGTCACCACCGTGTCGAACTGTGTCCCTAAGGACCATCAAGTGCGGGTCATCATCCTGCCGATCTCTGATATGCTCGAATAAGGAAGACCGAGCAACTGTACAAGCTAGAACATGGCTGGGCGAAATATCCAACCTCACGAACTGATTAGCTAACGTCTGAATGTCTGAAGGTAACGGTCTCTCACTAACTGGAATACATGTAAGGCTGCCCATACTTACTGCTTTTCTACTCAATGCATCGGCCACCACATTGGCCTTTCCCGGATGATACAATATAGTGACGGCATAATCTTTCAATAACTCTAACCATCTCCTCTGTCTCAAATTAAGATCCTTTTGCTTGAACAAGTACTTGAGGCTACGATGATCCGTGTAAACCTCAAATGGAACACCATAAAGATAGTGCCTCTAAATCTTCAATGCGTGAACAATGGCTGCCAACTCTAAGTCATGGACCGGATAATTCTTCTCATGAATCTTTAAGTGTCGAGATGCATATGCTATCACCCTTCCCTCTTGCATCAATACCGCTCCCAACCCAACACGGGAAGAATCACAATATACCATGAAAGATCCTGAACCTGATGGTAACACTAATACCGGTGTTGAAGTCAAGGCTGTCTTGAGCTTTTGGAAGCTCGCCTAACACTCATCCGACCATTTAAATGGGGCACCCTTATGAGTCAATCTCTTTATCGGGGTTGCTATAGATGAGAACCCCTCCACAAACGACGGTAGTATCCCGCCAAACCCAAGAAGCTCCTGATTTCCGTGGCTGAAGTGGGTCTAGGCCAGTTCTTGACTGCCTCTATTTTCTTAGAATCTACCTGAATACCCTATGTTGATACGACGTGACCCAACAAAGCTACCGACTCTAACCAGAAATCACACTTTGAAAATTTTGCATACAACTGATTATCCCTCAAAGTCTGGAGTGTTATACGGAGGTGCTGTTCATGCTCCTCCCGACTACGGGAGTATGTAAGAATATCATCAATGAACGCGATTAAGAAGGAATCTAGATAAGGCTGGAAACTCGATTCATCAAATCCATACAGGCTGCTAGGGCATTAGTCAAGCCAAAAGACATCACCAAAAATTCATAGTGCCCATACCTTGTCCGAAAGGCTGTTTTAGGAACATCGGACGCCCTAATCTTCAATTGATGGTAGCCCAATCTCAGATCAATTTTCGAAAACACACTAGCACCCTGAAGTTGATCAAATAAATCACCAATTCTCGGCAATGGATACTTATTTTTTATAGTAAGTTTATTCAGCTGTCGGTAATCTATACACATCCTCATCGATCCATCCTTCTTCTTTACGAACAAAACCGGTGCACCCTAGGGCAAAACACTAGGCCTGACGATACCCTTATCAAGAAAGTCTTGCAACTGTTCTTTCAATTCTGGTGGGGCCATCCGGTATGGAGGAATAGAAATGGGCTGAGTTCCCGGAGAAACATCAACACAAAAAAAGATATCCCTGTCGGGTGGCATCCCCAACAGGTGTGCAGGAAACACTTCGGGAAACTCCCGAACAATAGGCACTGACTTTATTGAAGAAATCTCGGCATCAAAATCACGGATATGAGCCAAATAATCCAAACATCCTTTCTCAACCATGCGACGGGCCTTGGCATAAGAAATCACTCTGCTAGGAGAATGACCAGGAGTCCCTTCCCATTTTAACCGAGGCAATCCCGGCAAAGCTAAACTAATTGTCTTGGCGTGACAGTCCAAGATGGCATAGTAAGGTGACAACCAATCCATGCCCAATATGACATCAAAATCGACCATGTCAAGAAGCAAAAGGTCTACATTAGTTTCAAGACCCCCAATAATGACCACGCACGAACGATATACACAATCTACAACAATAGCATCCCCCACCAGCGTAGACACATAAACAGGAACACTCAAAGAATCGCGGGGCACAACCAAATATGAGGCAAAATAGGATGATACATAAGAATAAGTAGACCCCAGATCAAACAAAACTGAAGCATCTTTATTATAAACTGAATGGTACTTGTGATAACTGCATCAGAGGACTCCGCCTCGGGTCTGGCTGGAAATGCATATAATCAAAGATGGGCCCCGCCACCCTGAACTGCATCACCGGGAGGACCCTTGACGGGTGTTCCTCCACCTCTAACGGGCTGGACACCACATCTAGCGGCCTGGACTCCACCTCTAGTATGCTGACCTCCATCTCTAACATTCTTACCTCTACCTCTGACTACCTGACCCCTACCTTTGGTTGGTTGGGCAGGTGATGCTGCAGCTGGTGCCGGAACTATAGCACGAGAATTCTGGTACGGAGGCTGATTATCCAAAAATTTTGGACAAGATCTCCATATGTGTCCATACTCACCACACTCATAACAACCATCTTGATACTGAGGCTAACTATGACGAACCGGCTGACAGAGATAATAACTCTGAAGAGGAGGTGTTCTCATAGGGGCTGACTGATCGAAATAAGGCAAGTAAGAGCCACGACCACCTGAAGCACCATGGGACTTCTGAAGTCCTAAATTAAATGTCCTGGAAGAATGGCCTATACCCTGAGTATCTCTGCCTCCAGACGAGGCACTGCTGAATCTACCGGAATGGCGAGGTCTCTTGTCTGACCCCTGACTTCCCATCCCGAGAACCGTCTTAACTCTCTTGGCCACATTGGCCGCATCCTGAAATAAAATCTCAGTCCCTGTCTCTTTAGCCATCTGCAACCTGATGGGCTGGGCAAGGCCCTCAATAAATCTCCTAACACTCTCTCTCTCTCTCTCTCTCTCTCTCTCTCTCTCTCTCTCAGTAGGCAACAAAATAATAGCATGCCGAGCCAAATCCACAAAACGATTTTCATACTGGGTAACTGTCATGCCACCCTGCTAAAGACGCTCAAACTGACGACGCTTCTCTTCTCTGGTAGTGATAAGCAAAACTTTCTCCAAAAATAGGTGAGAAAACTGATCCCAAATCAGAGTAGGCGACCCAACTGGTCTAGTCAACAAATAATCTCTCCACCATTTCTTAGTGGAACCAGTCATCTAAAACGCGGCGAAGTTGACCTCATTGATCTCCAAAATACCCATATTACGAAGAACCTCATGACAGCTATCCAGATATTCTTAAGGATACCCTGAAGCAGCACCACTGAAGTGAACATGGAAAAGCTTAATGAACCTGTCCAATCTCCACAAAGCATCAGTGGACATAGCTGCCCCATCAACGGGCGGCGCTGGAGCAACTAGTTGAATTACCCCAACCGTATTGGCTGATGGGGTCTGAACCTGAGAAGTAGTCTGATTAGGATGTGGGTAACAGGAGTCTGGACCCCTCCTCCAGCCTGAGATACGACTGCTGCAATAAGGAGTGCGCGAGTCTGGGTTACACTCTCCATAAGGCCCACTAATCGGACCAAAGCATCCTGAAGCACCGGGGTAGCAATAAACCCCTCTGGAACCTGAGTTGGTCCAGCTGGAACGGTCTGAGATGGATCCCCCCCCCCCATCAATCTTAATCTGGGGCTCCGCAGCTGGGGCTGCAGTATGAGCAATGGACTGAGTCCTGCCCCTGCCTCGGCCTCTGCCCCTAATAGGAGTTGTTGCTGCTGGAAGACCGGATTGTTGGTTAGCGAAAGAAGAAGCACATGTTCTCTCCAGCTGCGAGAGAGTAGAAAGTTCAATCAGTATATTGGGATACCAAGAATCGCACGATAGAGTAGAAATAAAAACTGAGTTTGTTCCTAACTTCATAGCTTCTGGGAGATAAGTACAGACGTCTCCGTACCGACCACTCAGACTCTATCAAGCTTGTTCGTGAATTGTGAGACCTATGCAACCTAGTGCTCTGATACCAAATTATCACAACCCAAATTCCCAACCCATGGGATCGTGATGACGCCTAACACAATACTTGCTACGCAAGCCGATGTTTGAAATTAATTAACAATTTTCTTTTTAAATTTTACTTAGACATAATAAAACAATTTAAAATAAATACGAAATCTAATGTTTTCCACTAAATAATTCCATGAATAATAACGAGGAGCAATAATTAAGCCGAACCACGAACCAAATATACAAATATAAAGCTACCCCAGGGTCTGGTGTCACAATTCACGAACTACTAAAGAATACTACAAATAAATGGGATGAAAGAAATATATCTCTGTTTCGAATGAAATAAAACAGTATCTAAATGAATAGGAGAAGACTCTAGGAGTCTGCGGACGCCATCAGATCTACCTCGTGTCTCTGAACAAAATGCGCAGCTACTAAGATCTCCTAACTCTGGCTGGTACCTGGATCTGCACAAAAGAGTGCAGAGTGTAGTATCAGTACAACCGACCCCATGTACTGAGTAAGTGCCGAGCCTAACCTCGACGAAGTAGTGACGAAGCTACGGTGGGGTGTTAACTACATAACTTGTGAACAATATATGTAATAAAGTAAGAAAGAAACAAAATAATAAACTCGATAACCAGTAACTTGCAACAATAAATAAAAGCAACTCGGATAACTCTTTTCAACTATCAACTGTAATCAACTCTCCAAATTTTTCCAACTTTCAATTAAAATCACAATAAAACTCAGAGTATGAAAACCTTTTAAATAAAACCGGATTTTGCCAAATCCTTATTTTTGAAACATAAAAATTCACCCTTATCGCTCCTTATTGCGGCACGCAACCCGCTCCCACCTGTCCACTCTTATTGCTCCTCCCTATATATATCACCCTTATTTCTCCTGTTGCAGCGTGCAACCCGATCCCACATGTCCACCCTTATCACTCCTTGTTGTGGTGTGCAACCCGCTCCCACCAGACTATCATATTAGTTTATTCATAAAAACTTTCACAATTCAGGCCAAGCCTTTCACAATATTTTTATTTCAACAATTGTAAATGGAAGCTTTAAAACTCATAAACTTCATCAATTATCATTTCATAACAAAGCCAACCGGAATTTATATACATATGGTAGCACTGGCAACCAGATAAATCCTTATGCAACACAACAAAACCAAAAGGAAAGCTAACACTTCAAAAATATTTGAAGCAATGCTCAACAACAAATTTACCAATCCAAATAGACATATAAACCTCAATGATCATGAAACAAGTAAGCCCGGAAGCAAATAATTGGAAACCGGGGAAAGGATCATGTTTAACAGATAATTTGGTGGTGCATAGATACTCGTCACCTCACCTCTACACCACACACATGCAAATTCACATAGTATTTAAGATGGGGATTCCTATTCCTTCAAGTCAAGGTTAAACCAAGCACTTACCTCAATTTCGTAGGCCACTCACTGCTCAATTACAACTTTTCCTTTAGAATCTTGCTCTAACTCGCTCGAATCTAATCATAATTAGCTTAATATCATTAATTAATGCTAAAGGAACTAACTTTACTGAAAATTATGATTTTTCCTAAGTTCTCTCAAAAAAAGTTAAAACCCGACCCTGGGCCCGCTTGGTCCTAAAGCTAGGGATCTCAAAATTCAATTTCGGGCATACGCCCAAATCCCATATTTTACTACGGACCTCCCGGGATCGTCGGGACACAGATCCGGGTCCGTTTACTAAAAATGTTGAACAAAGACAACTAAAATAAAGTTTTAAATTCCAAAAATTTCTATTTCTCATATTTTCACATAAAATCTTTCCGGTTTCACGCCCGGACTGCGCACGTAAATCGAGGTAATTAAAATTAATATTTGTAAGGCTAGTGAGCCTGAATGGAGCCTTAATTTATAAGATGACCCTTTGGGTCATCATACATAACCATGCATCATATCAATAAGTCATGGAGCTCCCTCTCCTTCGACAAGAACTATAGCAAATTTTTAAGCCGACTTTCGACATTATCCTTCCAACCATGTTGTAATCAATTCTAATTGTATCTATTCTAGGTCCAATGACCTCATCTCATCCAACACGACCACTCTAGTGACATGACACATCAATACAATCTAAAGCCTCAACCCCTGCAATCCGTGCACCAATAAGCAACATTCCAAATGTACTCAAACATGAAAAATGACTCAAACAAGAGAAACGTACCGCAAGCTCAACGGGTACCACCACAACTCAATGCTAAGAACTCATCACACACCGCAGAACCAAAATACACGAATCTAACACAAAGGATCATACCTCAATATAACTCCGCTACAATGCGTGACCCCATCCAAACACTGGTCCATGGCATATACCTCAAGCCACTTTGCTCAAAATCAATAACCCCGCACGATTCAACATCAACTTCCCAAAGTTCATTAATAACCACGGAGAAGAAAATGACGCAATGCTGCACAAGCCCGAAAGAACATAACTAAGGTGCAATCAATCATGCAACACTCAAATACCCCATCTCGCTCAAATTCCACTATAAAGCCCAAATAGAAACGCGCCATGTGTGCATATGAAAAACGAATCACAACTACCCATAGCATAGAAGAGTAACTCACAGATCATTTCAGAATATAAATAAGCTCAACAACAACCGAAGGGCACATCCCTCAACAATAGCAATATGAAGCCAACCAATCCGGCTTAGTGTAGAATACATATCCCAATTGGGCCTACCAATGGACCCCCAAATCAGCTCTAGTCACCCACAAATAGATAAAATCGTCTGAAGTCCACAGTGACTGAATCATAGCACATACTATCATCTGGCTAACTTCGGCCACAACTTCACAGCCCATAACCATGAAACGATCTACTCCAGTCCCCAAATCCATAGAGCACACGAATCACCATATCTGATCCCAACTCCATCGCCTGAATATCTAACACATCTCTCATACATGATCATCCCACGAGGAATACTTCTATAATTCTTCCGTGCCACATAGGAAAATTTGAATATCAATAGTCGATCAACCAGGAGAGTGTCGCAGTACTAGTGAATTAAATATGTATCTGTAAACTGTTTTCTGTATTCTAATGTATTCAATTTAATTTGGAAAATAGGGAAATAAGATGCAAAGATTTTATGCAATTGTATTTAATATTTAATTCTAACACTATATTATGTATTTTACAGTATTTGACCTAATTTTGAAACAGGGCCATTGATGTCTGATGCATTGAACTATATTTCAATGAAAATTTCAACAAATGATTTCACTAACAGAAATATATTCTTAAAAAAAATATCAACCACTTAACGAATAGTAAATTACCATGTTTCCCTGGTCATTGAACATGTCGTTCATCATATAAGCATAAGTTGTTGGTTGACAGTGGATTTCCAATTGAGTATTTTGGGTATCCGGTTATTAACTCGCAGTGTAATTTGGGGTCAACCTTTGAACAACACTCATAAGATCATACTTGCATAGGGAGAGGCATCCCAGCTATCCTATAGTACTTCTTATGAGAATCCATCTTCTTGCTAATAGATTTAATAAGGCATTGGAATGCATCCTTACCCTATGGATAATCAGAATATCTCCCACTCTCGACCAAATCAAAATGTAGTCTTGGGATGGTTGTGTTTTTCTTCTCGGAGTAAAATGTGAAAGTGTGTATGAAATACAACACAACTATCTTGATGGCATCCCCATCGTTGTCATGACTCCAATTCTTGTCATCAAAGCAAGTCAACGCATCTTTCTTCTTGACATTCTTTGCACCACCAAAGTATGTATCAACAATCCTGTTGGGCACCTTTATGTTAAACTAAAGATCTTCAGGGTCACCAACACAATTGAGACCAGTGAAAAGCGCAAACTCCCTGATTGAAAAGGATAATGTTGTACCATTGACGTATATTGAGAATACATCGTCATGACTTCCTTCCAGCTGCAGAACTATGAAGCACCTGAACAATTGATGTTGGACCTCACAACACTTCATATCAAGGAAACTTCCAAAGTAGTACCTAATATTTTGTACTTCTCTGGAGTAACTTTTTCTTTGAGGTCGGAGTCTATGTCTGCGTTAGTATATGAATTGATATGCGATGATGAAATAGGCGAGTGTTTCACAAATAGTTTAATTTCCTGCATACAACAAGAATTACTAAAAGATTTCATATGTCATCAGCAATACATAACTCATTCATGTTTTTGAATACATATAAATACAACTAAATACAATATGTAGAAGACACTGCAGTAAGAACAAATCAGTGATTGAAATAGTTGTATACATATAAATACATCTACAAACAACAGGCAAAAATTATTGTAATAAGTACAGAACAGTAAAGGCACTTTTGAATACTTATGAATACATCTACATATAATATGCAAAGGTCACTGTAATAAGTACAAATACAGTGAATGAACTTTTGAATACATCTAAACACATCTAAAATACAATATGCAAAAGACACTGGAATAAATAAGCACATATCAGTGATGGAAATTTTGTATACATATAAATACATCTACATACAACATGCAAAAGTCATTGTAATAAGTACAAAACAGTAAAGGCACTTTTGAATACTTATGAATACATCTACATACAATGTGCAAAGGTCACCGTAATAAGTACAAATACAATGAATAAAATATTGAATACATCTAATCACATCTAAAATACAATATGCAAAAGACACTGGAATAAATAAGCACAAATCAGTGATGGAAATTTTGTATACATATAAATACATCTACATACAACATGCAAAAGTCATTGTAATAAGTACAAAACAGTAAAGGCACTTTTGAATACTTATGAATACATCTACATACAATGTGCAAAGG
The DNA here is from genome assembly GCA_005239525.1 of Nicotiana knightiana. Lineage (NCBI taxonomy): Eukaryota > Viridiplantae > Streptophyta > Magnoliopsida > Solanales > Solanaceae > Nicotiana > Nicotiana knightiana. Next base: position 42,337 of record ML391624.1, read on the forward strand.
TCACCGTAATAAGTACAAATACAATGAATAAAATATTGAATACATCTAATCACATCTAAAATACAATATGCAAAAGACACTGGAATAAATAAGCACAAATCAGTGATGGAAATTTTGTATACATATAAATACATCTACATACAACATGCAAAAGTCATTGTACTAAGTAAAAATCAGTGATGAAATTTTTGAATACTTATGAATACATCTAAATACAATATGCAAAAGTCAGTGTAATAAGTACAAATACAGTGAAGGCACTTTTGAATACTTATGAATACATCAACATATATATAAATCAAATCAACATATAAGAAGATAAAGTGATGTATATACTATTGCACACATGTAAATACAATAACATACAATAAGAGAAACCATTGGAGAAGGTAATACTCAATGTATGAGGACTCAAATACATATTGATACATCAACAATTACCTTTTCGTCCCGTGTATCCAATCTAGTTCTTGCATCGACCTCATTTCCCTTAACACCTGAAGCATCATCCATAGGTTTTTTTCTCTTTTCCGCAACGGGAAGTGCTGATTATTTCGAAGATTTCTCAACTTGGGCTTCTTTCAATATGTCATTACGTATTTTTGTTCTCCTATTTGCAACTGTATTTGCTGCTAAACCTGCAAATTTCAATTCCGCTTGAGTGATTTGCAAAGAGAAAGAGGGCCCATCAAAATTGAGCACTTTGATGGGTATACCTCTGGTAACCCTCTTTCTGGGATGTTGAATCAGCTACTTGAGAGAAAATCTCAAACTTTCTGTTGAAAACATAATAATGGTTATTGTTTATAAAAAAATTAATAGATATAAACAGAAGAAACAAAAAACAAGCAAAATTCTAACAACTTAAATACTTACCACAACTATTTGGAGCAAAAGATATAGAAAATTGAGAGAGACAATGCAGAAGAAGAAGTGAAGAATCGTGGTGACTGAGAATGGGGAAGAGCTAGGTGATGTGAGTGAGAGAAATTGGAATTGAAAAATTGTGGTTTCTGAGAACGGGGAAGAGAATGACGTGTATGAAATTAGAAAGAGAACGTTGAGAGAGAAGTTTACATCAAATACAGTAATTATGTGAGAGAAAAATCTGAAAAAGGAAAGAGAAAAATAAATCCTTAGCGTATATAATGTGTTATACCAGGTGTTAAATAGATATTTTGCAATAAAAATTAAAAGGTAGCTATAGAATATAATTTTTTAAAAGGGTATTTATTTAAAATAAATAAGGTGTTAACCTTTTCTATAGCAGATAAATTTTTTTTTCTATAAATATCCGTATAAATATGGGCTAAGCCCAATTACGAACAGCTTAGCCCAAATCATTTAGTTCCCTAACATACTAGTAATTAATTGGAAATTTTACATTCCTATACCACATAGTAAACCTTATTACCTCAAATGTTTAAGGTTTGACTTAATTACACTTAGTATACCTAATTACAAATTTTATACCATAATTAATTAAAGGTCTAACTAATGGGACTATTTTTACTCCTTAATTAAAGGTGTCTATATATCCCACATTTCTCTCTCCTAAACTCTCACCCTCACAAACGTTTACCCAGACACACGTTCTTTATACACATTTTCCCTCTTCTGAAACCACACAAACTTCCATTGCCCATTCTTCCCTTAAATTCACAGAAAATTGAAGTTGATTCACCCATTTTACTCCAGTTAAAGTTCCTCAATGAAGAACAATAAAGCTTCGAAACGTAGTCATAAAAAAGCAGCAGAAGATGATATACCCTCTTTTGATTTGGGTGTTTTATCACCAAAATCACCCAAAAAGCAGGGGAAACCTTCCCATGCAATTGTAGATACGACTCATAGTCTTTCTCCCCGACAAATCAGAGCTGAAACGAGAACTAAACAAAAACATGATGTCGGTGCTGGAGAAACTTCTAAGACGGTGAAACAAGGGAAACGAAAAGGAAAAGAGTTATTGGTAGATGACGATTTTGTAGAAGAGGTGCCTAACCTTCGAACAGGAAAGAAAGCAAAGGTGTCTCCTAGTTCGAAAAATCCAAAAGTGAAGAAACATTCAAAAAAACACCCTAAAATGTTCGGAAACATTCAGTGGTGAAGGTAAAAATTTATTGATTTCGTTTCTAATTATTTGGTTTGATTTAGGTTGTTAAAATCTGTGTAATATGTGTTTTTAGACAATTATAAATTAATTATCTTAATTTTGAAGATTATTTGTAGTTTTGATGTTCTGCCTTTATATTTGTAGATATTTTGTAGTTTTTTTGTAGTTATATTTTTACATTACTTGTAATATTTGTATCAGAATTGTAGATATTTTTATTGTTGGTTATTTGCATATTACGTGTTAAATTGTAGATATATGTAATCCTTTGTAGTTATGTTGTAGATAATTTGTAGATGAATGTATCTTTTTTAAGCAGTTTATTAATGTGAGATTATTTATTGTTTGTGCAGAATGGACACTTTTTTGCCCCACATAATTTTTATTATGGGGTGCTTAGGTTCCACACATTGTGTGATTCTAGCATTCCTAGCCAGATTAAAGAGCTTCTGTCTCCAAATGGGTTGAAACTTTTTAAGAGGACGTGTTTTGGATACTTACTGTCTCTTTTCACTATATGCATGCAAAACCAGGCCATTCATCTTCTGATGAAGTATGAATTGACCTCATCCAATGCATCATATTTTTCTGTCCAGTTAAAGGGTGAAACACTAAATTTTGGATTGAGAGAATTTGCACTAATTACTGGTCTAAGAGTTGTTACTCAGGTTACAGATTTTGATTATACTTCCAATTTTGTTAGCAAGATAACGAGCAGTTATTTTCCTAACAAATTAAGAGTGGAGAAGTTATATTTGAAACAGATAGTAACCAGTAGAACTTGGGTAAACGATGAGGATGCGGTGAAGTTGTACATTCTTTATCTTTTAGAATTTTTCATTTGTCCTTCGGACAAAGACCGTGTGGCTTTTGTAGATCACTTTAGGTTCTATTTGGTAGAATCCAGGAAGTATGAGTCATACCCATGGGGTATTAAATCTTTCAACCAATTGATGGAATTTGTTAGGCACAGACTAAATCAGTATGTACATTTTTATCTCATACGAGGATGCCCACTAGAAATGCAAGTATGGCTCTATGAGTGTTGCTCTTTCGTCAACACTGATCTAGCTATGAGGAGTTCTAACTCAATACCTCGCATACTGTCATGGTCAGCTAGTAAGGGGCAGATTTGGTTAGCTGCCTTTGAAGAAAAAAATATAAAGCCTGAATGGATAAAGGTAAAATATGTTTTTTATGATTATACATTTACCTTCAATATATCTACAATTATTCTACATTTCTGCCTTACTCAAACTAATTGGTTTTTTCCTCATTCAGTTTACCAACCTAAGTGAATCTCCCGAAGAGATTGAGTTGTTGTCTCTGCCAGACAAAATTGAGTACAAAGTTAAAGAGGCTGAACAAACATCCGAGCTTCCCAATGCTGATCCTCCTACGTTAGAACCCAAACAAACAGATGGAGAAGAGGAGAAGGAGGCTATTGTTAAAAAGATTAGAAAATTAGAAAAAGGCATTGAGCAGGTAATATGTATACCATATT